>BQNB010057461.1:0-34112 GCA_026074375.1 Tanacetum coccineum | reverse complement strand
AGTTTTGAAAAATTTATTAGATGTATCATGACTTGTTTCCAAAAGCTTATTTGACCTATGTGCATTGGCACCATCATCGACATTTATTACATTAGGTAATGGTTTGACAGATAAATCCCTCGAAGAGTGTTCAATATCGATTTTATCATCATCATTGTCCTCATCTGATTTTGAATCATCAGGATAAATTACGTTAAAAGAAAATAGATCATTAAATTATAAAATGTTTTGTTCCTCTTCATCACATTCGGACAATGATGTTTCATCTTGTAAATTAAATTCATTGATATGTTGAGGACTTACAATAGGTTCAGTTAAGAAATCTGATTTAGACGTTAGAGCATCATTGTAAACAATGGCCGGAAATTCATTCTCAAAATCTTTAAAGAAGTCGAACTCATCAAAACAACTGACCGTAGGCTCGGGTGGCGGAAATAAAGGCTTATTAACTTTTTCATTATCGTTTTTTGAATCCGTTTTCAAATCATTGGTAGAAAATATTTTATAAGAAAACGAGTTTTTGTCGAAAACTACCATGTAATCTTCATCGTCGGATTCGTCAAATGATATTCTAAATTCAATTTCATCGTTAAGAGAACTTACCTTTGGTTCACAAGAGAATGTTTCATTTGATGTCACATTATTATTGAAGACTATAGCTGGGAATTCAGTTTCAACGGATCTGAGATCGTAAACGTCTTCATCATACCAGATCTTACCATACTTAGCAGTTTCCCAATTAAACACTTTCCCATGTCTATGAGCTTTTTCTTCCTCAAGCCTGATATACTCCTCTATAGTAATGTTGGGGTCGTCCATTTTAACATGTAATAAATTTTCTAGAAAAGAAAATTGTCAAATAGCTTAATACGCCGTATTCGGTAAACTGAATACGCCGTATTAATGATAGAGTCGAATACGCTGTATTGGTTTGAAAAATTTATACGCCGTATCCAATAAATTGAATACCCTGTATTGAGTATTCGACTCAGAGTATTACAGAAGACTGTAATAATGCAAAGAACACACAAACACGCAATATGAAAATATATACAGTGCACACAAGCAAACAATTACAAACAGAATTTAGACAATTAGATTATACTAAGCTAAACTAATTAATGGTTAGAAATACTAATAAAAATAAGGTTTAATTAATTTACTCCCCGACAACGGCGCTAAAAACCTGATGTGCTGTCGTGTAGGGTCAATTATTTGATTATCATTTGGACATTGTGGATTAACGAGATCAATCTTCTTGTTTGCATCCATCAAGTCATATTGCTTGTTCGGTAGACACAATTTATCTCTGGAGACATCTTGTTGTTGTTGTGGTTGTTGTGCCATGATGAATTCTGAATGGTATACAAGAATATGTTAGATAAAAAATAATTTATTTATAACATTTTTGTCTCTTTCTACTCTATTTGTCTTGTATGTTGTGGCAATTCATTTTGAACATATATTTAATCAGTTTCTTTCTCATGTGATTATTTCTTGCTTTTATGAGCACATGCCATATGCTTTTTCGTATTATTCTTTTGATTTCACTTTTTGTATGTTTTGGCAATTATTTTTTGAACATACTTTTGATTTTATTTTTTGCGCATGGTTTTTATCTCTCTTTCTATCTAGAATTCCTCGCTAGAAAATCCTTATGTAATGATACTCTTTCAAGAATGATGAGGATAAAATCTACTTTTTGAATTAGACTCTGTTTTGTAAAATACAAGAGTTATCATTCATATTCTTAAAACTTGTTTTGAAAGAGCACCACTTTAACACCTCAATTATAACTTCTTGACAGAAAACAAGATTTCACAAATTCACTTTGTGGAAAACTAGAAGGGGGGTAGAATAGTTTACCGCTTTTTAATTTAAGGTTTTAAAGTGTTTGTAAAAATTCTAGATTTGACTTTATGTGAATTCAGTACTTGCACAATATACCTATCTAAACAATTAATAAGATAGTATGAGAAAGTAATGCAAGACAAGAATAAGATAAATCAATCATAACCACAACGCAATGATTTATAGTGGTTTCGAGCGAGGATTTATAGTGGTTCGGCAACGAAGCACCTCTTCGCCCTACTCCACTCACCGAGCACCTAACTCGAGAGTTTTATTCACTATGTCAACAAGCTCCCTTATGGCGGAGAAAACCGTACACAATGTTTCTTACACCGATTTATGACACAAAGATAAATGTCGAGTTCTAATCTTAGCTAGAACCAATCTATCACAATACAACTTCACGACTTGTTCACGACTTCACGACTTGTTCACAACTTCAAGACTTCTTCACAAAACTACTTATATCACAACTATCTAGCACTACTTGGTAAGATCACCATGATCTAACTATACTTACAAAGATCGCCAAGATTTAGCTACTACACAACTTTACAAGATTAAAAAAGATTTACAAGTTATGATATGAATGCAATAAGATTGCAACAACACACAAAGATGTAATACTTCTTCACTTGATGATGGAAGTATTCTTACCTTGCACTTTAGGAATTGAGCTTGGATCACTTGGAAACAAAGCTTTATGATTAAATGATCAAAGGATTTTAGAGAGGATATGTGGGCTATTTTGGGCAGAAAGAATGAGTGCAAAAGGTGAAAAAATAGTGGAGAAAACTCCAGTATTTATAGGACAAACTGGGGGAGCGTCTACCTAGGGGCGGTCCCCTTAAATAGGTAGGCGGTCCCCTTAAAATTAAGGGGGCCGCCCGTGTATTTAAGGGGCCCGCCTTAGACTAGGGCCTCCCCAGTTTGTCTTTTGTATAAGGGGAATTTTCTGGAACTTTTCTAGCCGTTTTAGGTCCGAAAATTTAAATTTCAAAATGTTTATTTTGAATAAAATATTTATTTTAATTGTAGAAAATGTTTTGTAATATTTATAAAAATGTTTACAACATTTTATAAAAGTTTAAGGTTGAATAAAATTTTTATTTGATCATAAAATGCATTAAGCATTTATTTATTCATACATTTAAGTGATATAATTATCAAAATGAAAATTTACTACTAATTACTTGTTTACGTTTAATTTGACATTGAACGTTTTTATATTTTATGATTATTAAAACGTAAAGACGTGGAAAAGATTAATAATGTTTTTAGGCATTATATTTTGTCAACAATCTCTCCCTTTTTAATGATTACAAAATTTAAACTCATTAAATGTAAAATTATTTTTAAACAAGTATTTAGTGAGTTTCATGTCATTTCTCCCCCTTTTTGTAGAATCAAAAAGACATCGTCGAGAATTGCTAGTTAGATCGACGGAATAATTGCTCCCCCTTGATGTGTGCTCCCCCTCGTTCGAGGGCACCAAGGAATCAAGCTATGGTTTCTTGGCTACAAAAACGAGTTAGAACAATACAAATATTTCTAACATGTAGCAAGAAGGAAGGAAAAATATGACAAGTGCAAGCAAACATCAAAGCAAAATATGCTTCATTCATTTAGGACAATGTGTGTGAATAACACACAAGCATACATAAATAGAAAAACAAATATGCTTTAGAAGCATATTAATACATCATAAAAGAAAATCCTAAATAGCCATAGAAGGATTTTTGACTTGCTTGCGACACAAAAGGGTTTGACGATTATTTGTAGGCATATTACGAAGTTAGTTGGTTGTTGATGGAGAGTTTGGAGCGGAGGCGGTTGTGGAAGGGTAATCTCTTTGAACTCTAAGAGGTGGATGTGGTCGAGTGAGGAGGAATTCAATCCAATTGATATCCTCACTTAAAGCAAGGAATTGTTTTTGGGTGAAGATGCAACAAGGGCAATACCCAACATGGGTTTCAACTTGGTTCATGTTGAGAGTGTGTGGTAGGTTTGGAGAGTAAGGTGATGAGGGAATGTTGTTTTGTTGTTGGGAGAGATGCATGGCTAAGAGGTTTGATAGGTCTTGTAGTTGATTAATGTCATCAACTAGGCTTTCTCTACTTGGAGATGGAGGTGATGTGTGTTGAGTTTGGTTGTCACTTTGAGGTGGAACTTGAGTGTGAGTTTCATGTGAGTTGATGGGTGAGATAGGAAGTGGAGGATGTGAGACAACTTGTTGTGATGTGGGAGTGTCCTTAATGTAAGGAGTTTGGTTGTCACTTTGAGATGAAGTTTGAGTGTGAGTAACATGTGAATTGATGGGTGAGATGGGAAATGGAGGATGTGAGACACCTTGTGGTGATGTGGTAGTGTTCTTGATGTAAGGATTTGGTAATGCTTGATTGGGGTGATTGTTTTCTTGAGATGGTTGATGATGAGGAGTGAGTGGTTTTGGCATTGGTGTAGGTAAGTTTACATTGAGCCCATTGGATGTGTTACAAGGGTTTAGTTTCTTCCTCTAAATGGGTTTCACACTCATTTTGGCTACCCTTGATGGTTTGGATGTGGGTTTGTTAGGAGATGTCATTGGTGAGGATGATTGTGATGATGATGGATGAGAATGTATTTATAGTGGAGGAAATGTTTAAATTAGAAAGAATGAACATTTAAAGGATCAAATCCAAGAAATGTTTATGAATTTAGGGAAACGGTAGCTAAGTCTAGAGGGTATCTGGTTAAAGGGAGGTGAAAATACTATTTTACCCGTGTTTGCCTAGGTCGGTCCCCTTAAAATTAAGGGGGCCGCCCTTTATGAATTAAGGGGGCCGCCTACTGGATTTTACCAGTAGTTCCCAAAATTTGATTTTTCTCAAAAATTTTATGTGAGGGTTTTGGTTTTGGTGTTATTTTGAAGAAAGTCCGTCCTTTTATGGCTATTAAGATTTTTAGCAACATAGCACTTAGCATTTCAACATTTCTACTATGTATGACATGATGTGGATAACCTATTTCACATATTTTGGCATATACCTCAATATGATTGAAGATTCATAAGGTGAAGAAACATATGAAATAGTAAATAGATATGATACAGTACAATGAATTTTCCTATGATAAGGGGTTCAAGTTAAAACGAACCAATACTTTTATGCAAATCTAGAGTGTGCCTAGTGCGCAACAAATGTGGTGTAGCGAATATTTCGACACTATGAATGAAAACACTAAGGAAATAATCAAGTGCTCCTTGATTTTAATTTGCTCTTTTTGTCTTTTTTTTTTTTTTTTTTTTTTTTTCTTTTTTTTTTTTTTTTTTTTATTTTTTTTCTTTTTTTTTCCTTGTTTAACAAGATTTGTCGAAAATATATATTAGATTATATACTTTTGACAACAAGTAAGAGACATTATGCATATAAGAAAAATGTTTTTAGCATATCTAAATAATATATGAAAATTAATTTTCATGTGCTCCTAGTTGTGAGAAAGACTTTTTGGAAAATAATAGATTGGTATTATTGTATATATGTATAATGAGATATGCATTTGGATAGGAGAATTTATAAAAGTTTGCTTATAGACTTTTCTCAATCTTGTGATTTTGTGTAAAATAGAAACCTAGACATAGAGGAAAGAAAAATAAAAAAATAAAAAATTTGTCAGTCAGGTGGGTGGTCCCCTTAAATTAAGGGAGCCGCCCTTTATGAATTAAGGAGGCAACCCCCTGTTAAAAAAAATTCTTAGATTTTTGACAAATGGTTCATTGATGATTATCATTTCTTTATTATGCTGAAAACTTAATCAATTTGTTCCATTATTCCTAGACCTAGACGTAAGTAGTTAAAAGGCTCACGTTTAAGTGGTTTAGTTAGAATATCGGCTATGTTGTCTTCCGATGAGACCTTTTCTATAGAGATATTTCCTTTTTGAACATTATCACGAAGGAAGTGATGGCGAATCTCAATGTGTTTTGTTCGTAAGTGTTGAACGGGATTCTTACTTAAGTCTATAGCCCCTTTGTTATCCACATTTTGGAATGTCATCTAACCTAACGCCATAGTCTATGAGAGCTTGTTTCATCCATAGAGCTTGTTGACATGCCTTTCTGGCGCTTACGTATTCCGCTTCGGTTATGGAGATGGAAATAGCGGTTTGTGTAACACCCCCAAAATGGGTAGCAGCAGAATAAGGATCCGGGAGCGTTACTTCATAATAATATTGCACAAGACATGAGAGAACGACCACTAAACGTGTAGTTTGAAAATGATACATTGGATTTAAATAAAGTATTGTCACAAAAGCTCAACGACTAACTGTTCATTTTGAAAATGCAAAATTTTTTTATACATGACATATATTCCACAAATGTGAGCACGTAAATCTTTTAGAAAATGCTCCACAATTGTAGACCACAATTTATCCTTGTTTCTTTACCTTATTAACCTAATAAAACATGCTTAAAATGGTCAACATAAAGTTGGTGAATTCATAGGTTTATATATGTATAAATCCGGACTGCAAGATTTCCCCATGATAAATATCACAAAATGCCATTACGTTTCTCAAAGCTCATGACACTGAAGCTAGACATATATGAATACAATATAAATATGCATACATTGCCATCATGATGTTCTACCGAAACATCCCAAATTTCGACATGTTCCCCCCCCCCCCCCCCCCCCCCCCCCACCCCCCCCCCCCCCTTTATAACGTTCGTTCCCGGTGATAGCTAATCACCCGAACGGGGAGGTCAATCCAAAATAGATCTATTTATAACACTCGCGCTTCCAAACCAGAAATTAACAGTTCATGATACCGGGCATATTGGGTTCAAGCTACTTAGGCAAAATATAATCAATATATAAAATGTCCACTTGCGTCCAATTATAAAACAAAGCATGTTTCTCACCTCACAACTGAAAATGCGTCACAAATACGCCGAATGCAACCTAAATATTATAGTAGTTATAGAGTACCTAAGCACTATGGAATAACTAACACCAAATATAATCCTATATAGTCATCCCATCTATTTGTAATTTAGAAATCATGGTTATAAGGTAAAAACGTTTATAATTATCGTTTTAGTAAATATAGCGTAACTTTCTCGTTTTAAACCCGTTTCTCGCGTTTCTTACGTCCGCGTTCTCGTATTAAGATGATATATAAAAATATGACATTTTTATATTTTAAGACCTTCTGATGAACAGTACTTTTACTGTTCATGACGTTTTATAATATTTGTAAATTGTCATAACTCGTAAACGTAATAACTTATTCGTTTTAATCTCGATTTTAGCTATTCCTTCGAGCACGTCTTTGTAATTGAAAGATGTATCCAAATCATCACATTTTGGGTCTGCTGATGAATAGTAAATTTTACTGTTCATAGTTTATAAAATTACTTTTATAAACTTTAATTATCGTAAACGTCGTATTTTATTCGTTTTAGCTCCGTTTTTAGTAATTCTTTCGAGCACGTTATCGTAATTAAATGTTCTATGTATTTATGATGTTTTTCTAAAAATAAAGTCTCTGATGAACAGTAACTTTTTATAAAATTATTTTTATAAAAATATTAATTATCGTAAAACTTGTAATTAACGTATCTCCTTCGTTATAAGTCAGTTTTTCGAGTTCTTTATATGCTTACGATCCTTGTAATATTTAGTATTTTTATAAATTGTAAAATCCATGCTTAAATTTTCAGACCAAAACAGCCCCTAAATATCTTATATATAATATAATTATATACAATTTAACAATTACACTTTTTTATATACTTTTTCAACTTTATAAAATACCACAAATCTTCCAATACACTTTATATACTATGTTTTACATATAATAGTGTCCATAGGTCCAAAGTTTGTCCAAAAGTCCAAGTTAACAAGTCCTTAACATTGTTTTTAAATCACAACTTTCTTAAGTAAACTTTTAATTACAAGTTTATAGTTGTACTTTTTACACTTAAATCAACATGACACAATACTTATATTTCCATTATTCTATGATATTACCAACCACATAACATGTGAATAAGTGTACAAAACCATAATCACAAGTACAAATATATTTTACATGTTTAAAAGTGCCCTAAATGGTGATTTTGCTACATAGAACTTATAGTAACATTAAAAAAAAATGATAAATGTAAAGTTATTATGGGTTTTAGATAACCTTAGTGAGATGTAATATAGTAACCAATAATATCTAAACTGATGTTTAGATATTTACCCAAGGTTTTCAAGACTTGAAAACCCTAATCCTTCCAAGAACCATAGCTTCCTTTTCTTTGTTTTGATCCTTGTAAAGGCTTAACCAAGCCTTTAAACTTCCTTAAAATATCTTAGATATAGTGTAGGTATGTTTATAAATGTGTTAAATGAAAATGGTATGGATGGTTTGTTGTTTTCTTTTTGGGATGTGGCTAGACAAAGGAAAAGAGAGAATTGTGTTTGATTTTTACCAAGTGAAATGGATGTGTGTGATATGTATCTAGTTTTCCACTTCCTTATATGGCACTTGGACTAGTCAAGTTCACTATTAGAAATGGTCAAGATTCAAAGTGACCATGGGGAAGGTTTTAGGGAAGAATGTTGGTCAAACCAACATGTTCTAGCTTAACCTTTATGAGTATAAGTTGTGCAAAGGACCTAGCTAGTAAAAATGTGTGCTTCATGTCCCCTAAGACTTAATATACACGAAAATAATGAAAGGAAAAGAGCTAGTTGATGTCTTAGATATTTTGTGTAAATATCATGCATTACTTGAAGTTTAAATGTATAAAGGTTAAGTGTAGATGTATAACTTGTAAAGTGTATGTCTTGGTTTGGTTCCCTTATGTAGAATTTGTCCAATATGATGAATGTGGGTGAAGTTTTATAAAACTTTGGGTATTGGGTATAAAAATAGGTATTTGTTGAAGCGTAGATATGTTTTGGTGGTTCTGGGAATGCCTAAACATATTTTATCACGAAACGTAAACACTTTACGTAACCAATAAAATGTGCAAAGTTAATAATTATCCTCTAAATAATTATCTAGCATTTGCTTGATGTAAACATTTAATTGTTTGATGCCCGTTTATATGGAACGATAATTTTTAGCTTACGCGGTTTAACTTAACGATTACGATTAAAAGCAAACGCGTACAATACTAAAATAAATAGTGAATTTATTGACATCATAAATGACCCTAAAACACGGGGTGTTATAGTCTTCCCCCGTTAAATGAGCCTTGTCCTCAAGGCTTAAGACGCGGCACTTGACGACGGTGCGGCCTTTGCGAATAGGTGTGGATACTTCTTCCGGAATTGATCTTCACGTTCCCACGTGAACTCGGGACCTCTCTTAGAGTTCCATCTAACCTTGAAAATTAGGACACGGCTTTGCCTTAACCGTTTGACTTCTTAATCCATGATTTCTATAGGTTCTTCTATAAAATGAAGCTTGTCATCAACGCGGAGTCCTTCCAATAGAACGACTAATGGATCGTCAGAATAACACTTCTTCAAGTTGGTTACATGAAACGTGTTATGAACCCTGATTATCTCTTGCGGAAGCTCAAGCTTGTAAGCAATGGCTCCAACCTTTTCCAACACCTTGAAAGGTCCAACATATCCGGGGTTTAGCTTCCCTCGTTTGCCAAAACGTGCTACTCCTTTCTAAGGCGAAACCTTAAGCATCACTCTATCTCCAACTTCTGCTTCGGTATATCCTTCCTGATCATAACTCCTACATCTTCGTGTTTGAGATTCTTTGGTTTCTGTGCTCCAGTCTGAGCATTCAAGATTTGTTTAGGAAGATCCAAGCCAATAGTCGTAACTAAGGCTCGAACTCTTAATGGTTTAATCTGCTCTTTCCTGCTTAAAGTATCAGTAACAACATTTGCTTTCCCCAGATGATAACGAATTTATATCTATGGTGGTGTCGTAACTACTAAGCTCTATGGTATTACGTAGACGTTGAAAATGGTGTATTGGTGTATTCCTTAATGACAAGTAAACTTGTTAGTGGATCATCCTAGGGTGACTAGGAATGCGTCTTGACTTTTTGACCTAGGGTTTGGTGTAAGATGATGCCAACTCTATGCTGTAAAGAGGTGTAAGGGTTGACTTAGTCATTATGATTACTAATTTGATTCCTCGTGACATGCATGTTTTATGGATACGCACACAAAACTAAATAGAAAATTGTTTCTTGACAAGGAGTTTTAAGGTGACTACTCTCAGCATGGCATGGTCCTTCCTGAATTATACATAGGTGATCAGGCTATGTATATTTGAGGCTATAATAATGCAATACTCATTTTCATCAAAATAGTGTTATGATTTCATGATATTTGTTAAAGTAGTTTGCAAGAGTAAATAAGTAATCTAAGTTAATCTTGAAGAAATTTTCATAACACGATGATTTGATAGATAGTGGGTTTCATTGTTTTCCCTCTAAGATACAACATGGTTTTCTTGATACTACAATTTCCTAATACAATTGAATACCATTATTCCTAAAACAAGGTGTCTATGGGTGACGTCCGAGCTGACTGGTGACTAACTCCTGGAGCTTCCTGAAGTTCTCTCAGTTCCTGTTGCTGTGAACTCTAACTGAAAGCCAAATTGTCGCTCAATCGCTATACGAGCCCTTTTCTCCTGCTACGAGTATCTCTCTTGATTGCCTCCGTAGTTTATCCTAGCACGTCCAAGGATTGCATTTTCTGCCTCAACAATGTCTACCCTAAATCTCAGAGCCGTCAGCTCCTCCTGCATGGGCACTCCTAATAAATGCTCCTGTATGCCTCGTATAGCCTCCCCGTGTTGGGTTTGTGTCCTCACAATGGCCGCCGCAGGAAAAGCAATTGCAACGACGGGCTCTGGGTGAATGATGTCCACCCTGATATCGATCGGGTCTCCAGTCTCCTTAGCAGAGACGGAATGGTTAGGAGCATCCATAATCTGCACACGCAAGAGTTTATATAAATCGTCTTTATATGAAACCATACAAGATGCGTGCAGTATGGATGATAAACGTGATGTAAGGTGGTGTATGGTAAAAATGAATATGCAGTAATAGTATAAATGAATGATGGTAAGATATCATATTTGATAGTTTAATGTTTTTAGGTAGCGTTTAGGACCTACGAGCTTATAGTACTACCTTACCTTAAGAAATGTTCTAGTATTTATATAAATAACCCTTATATAAATAACTGTAGAGTAAGTGAAAGAATGTAAACTCATCTTTGTATATATATGAAAGATTCTTATAGTAATGTACGTACTATAATTTGAACATGTATATGAATCATGTAAGCATCTAGTAAAACTAACTAATGCAAATAAGTAGTGTATGTGTGTCCCATGAAAATCCCTCTTGTATGAATGCAATGTTTGAAAACGGTTATAGTCCAGCAAAAACATTTGACCTGGTTCTCTATAACCTTGGCTCTGATTACCAATCTGTAACACCCCCAAAATGGGTCGCAGCAGAATAAGGATCCGAGAGTGTTACTTCATAATAACATTGCACAAGACATGAGAGAAACGTATCACTAAAAGTGCGTTGAAAATGATACTTGGATTTAATAAATTATTGTTACAAAATGCACAAACGGCTAAACTTGTTCATTCTTTAAAATGCAATATACTTTTTCTACTTGGACAAATATCCCAAAATTGTGATGCACGTATTCTTTACAGAAAAATGACTCTACAATGTATCCACAAATGTAACCTTCGTTTCTTGTACCTTAAATAACATGAGGAAAAACATGCTTAAAACGGTCAACATAAAGTTGGTGAATTCATAGGTTTATATATGTATAAATCCGGACTGCAAGATTTCCGGTATAAATATTCAAAATGCCATTACGTTTCCCAAAGCTCATGACACTGAAGCTAGACATATATGAATACCATATAAATTTTGCTACATTGCCCATCCTGTTGTTCACCGAAACATCCAAATTTGACATGCTATAACGTTCGTTCCCGGTGATAGCTAATCACCCGAACGGGGAGGTCAATCCCAAATAGATCTATTTATAACACTCGCGCTTCCAAACCAGAAATTAACAGTTCATGATACCGGGCATATTGGGTTCAAGCTACTTAGACAAAACGTAATCAATATATAAAATGTCCACTTGCATCCAATTATAAAACAAAGCATGTTTCTCACCCCAAAACTTGTAAATTATAGAAATCGTTAAAACATGGGGCTACGAACTCACCTTCGGGGGGACGTGGTGATTCGATATTATAAATCACCAAATGGAAAACACGTCACCATACGCCGAATGCAACCTAAATAATTATAGGTCGTATAAGTACTAAGTACTATGAATAACTAACACCACATATAATCCTATATAGCTCATCACCATCTATTTGTAATTTAGAAATCATGGTTATAAGGTAAAAACTGTTTACTATTATCGTTTTTAGGTAAAAATAGCGTAACATTCACGTGTTAAATCCGTTTCGCGCGTTTTTTACGTCGACGTCTTCGTATTAAGATGTATATAAATATAGAATATTTTTATATTTTTAAGACCTTCTGATGAACAGTACTTTTACTGTTCATGACGTTTTATAAATTTTAAATTGTCGTAAACTCGTAAACGTAATAACTTATTCGTTTTAATCCCGATTTTAGCGATTCCTTCGAGCACGTCTTTGTAATTGAAAAATGTATCAAAATTATCACATTTTATACATTTGGGTCTGCTGATGAATAGTAAATTTTACTGTTCATACTTTATACAATTAATTTTATAAACTTTAATTATCATAAATGTCGTATTTTATTCGTTTTAGCTCCGTTTTTAGTCATTCTTTCGAGCACGTTCTCGTAATTTAATGTTCTATTTATTTATGATGTTTTTCTAAAAATAAAGTCCCTGATGAACAGTAATTAGCGTATCTCCTTCGTTATAAATCAGTTTTTCGAGTTCTTTATATACTTACGATCCTTGTAATATGTAGTATATTTATAAAATATAAAATCCATGGATTCAATTTTAAACCAAACCAGCCCCTAAATATCTTGTATATAATTAATTATATATACTTGCTTTATATACCTTTTCAACTTTATAAAATACCACAAATCTTCCAATACTCTTTATATACTATGTCTTACATATAATAGTGTCCATAGGTGCAAAGTTTGTCCAAAAGTCCAAGTTAACAAGTCCTTAACATTGTTTTTAAATCACAACTTTCTTAAGTAAACTTTTAATTACAAGTTTATAGTTATACTTTTTACACTTAAATCAACATGACACAATACTTATATTTCCATTATTCCATGATATTACCAACCACATAACATGTGAATAAGTGTACAAAACCATAATCACAAGTACAAATATATTTTACATGTTTAAAAGTACCCTAAATGAGGATTTTGCTACATAGAACTTATATACACATAAAATGATAAATGTAAAGTTATTAAGGGTTTTAAATAACCTTAGTGAGATGTAATATAGTAATCAATAATATCTAAACCCATGTTTAGATATTTACCCAAGGTTTTCAAGACTTGAAAACCACATTCATTCAGAACCGTAGCTTCCTTTTCTTTGTTTTTATCCTTGTAAAGGCTTAACCAAGCCTTTAAACTTTCTTAGAATATCTTAGATATAGTGTAGGTATGTTTATAATAAAATAAAAAAAAAAAAAAAAAAAAAAAAAAAAAAAAAAAAAAAAAAAAAAAAAAAAAATGTGTTAAATGAAACTTGATTTAATTTTGCTCAACCAAGATTGTCGTAAATATATATTAGATTATATACTTTTGACAACAAGTAAGAGAACATTATGCATATGTGAAAAATGTTTTTAGCATATCTCAATAACATGTGATAATTGATTTTCATGTGCTCCTAGTTGTGAGAAAGACTTTTTGGAAAATAATAGATTGGGATTATTGTATATATGTATAATGATATATGCATTTGGATAGGAGGATTTGTAAAAGTTTGCTTATAGACTTTTCTCAATCTTGTGATTTTGTGCAAAATAGAAACCTAGACACAGAGAGAAAAAAAATTTGTCAGTCAGGTGGGTGGTCCCCTTAAAGTCTGGGTGGTCCCCTTAAAATTAAGGGGGCCGCCCTTTATGAATTAAGGGGGCCACCCCCTGTTAAAAAAAATTCTTAGATTTTTGACAATTGGTTCATTGATGATTATCATTTCATTATTATGCCGAAAACTTAATCAATTTGTTCCATCATTCCTAGACCTAGACGTAAGTAGATAAAAGGCTCACGTTTAAGTGGTTTAGTTAGAATATCAGCTATGTTGTCTTCCGATGTGACCTTTTCTTTAGAGATATTTAGTTTTTGAACATTATCGCGAAGGAAGTAAGGGCGAATCTCAATGTGTTTTGTTTAGGAGTGTTGAACGGGATTCTTACTTTAGTCTATAGCCCTTTTGTTATCACACATTATTGGAATGTCATCTAACCTAACACCATAGTCTATGAGAGCTTGTTTCATCCATAGAGCTTGTTGACATGCCTTTCCAGCGCTTACGTATTCCGCTTCGGTTGTGGAGGTGGCAAGAGCGGTTTGCTTTTTCGAAAACCAAGATGTTAGACAACATCCCATAAACGTACAAACACCACTTGTGCTCTTGTGATCTACGTAATCTCCCGCTTGATCCGAATCCGCATACACTATTGTTTCTATGCCGGATCCCTTAGGATACCATAATCCTAAATGCGTAGTGCCTTTAATGTATCGGAAGATACGTTTAACCGCTTCTAGGTGAGAGGTTTTGGGATCCTCTTGAAAGCGGGCGCAAAGGCAAACACTAAACATGATATCGGGTCTACTTGCCGTTAAGTATAATAAACTACCTATCATGCCTCTATATTTGGTATTATCTACGGACTCACCTTCTTCGTCTCTTGTGAGTTTGGTTTCCGTAGACATAGGAGTTTTTATTGGCTTAGAGTCTTCTAGTCCAAATTTCTTAAGCATTTCCTTAATATATTTTGATTGATTAAAAAATATTCCATCATCTAATTGTTTTATTTGTAATCCTAAGAAGAAATTTAGTTCCCCCATCATACTCATTTCGAACTCATCATGCATGATCTTGGCAAAGTCATCACACATTTCTTGACAAGTTGATCCGAATATAATGTCATCAACATATATTTGGACAATAATGAGATTGGAGTCTTTCTTTTTAGTGAAGAGTGTGTTATCTACCATTCCCATGGAGTAATTATGTTTAATAAGAAAGGCTTTTAATCGATCGTACCAAGCTTTTGGGGCTTGTTTTAGACCATAAAGAGCTTTCTTAAGTTTATAGACATAATTAGGTTTTGCGAAGTCAATGAATCCCGGAGGTTGTGCCACGTAAACCTCCTCATTGATAAAACCGTTAAGGAATGCACTCTTCACATCCATTTGGTATAACTTAAAGTCTAGTGCGCAAGCATAAGCCAAAAGTATTCTTATGGACTCTAGTCTAGCTACGGGTGCATATGTTTCGTCATAATCAATTCCTTCTTGTTGATTATAACCTTGGGCGACTAACCTAGCTTTGTTTCTAGTTACGACACCATTTTCATCGAGTTTATTTCTATATACCCATTTTGTTCCTATGATGGTCATATCCATGGGATTTGGGACTAGTTCCCAAACATCATTTGTTTTTTAGTTCCTCTTGCATGGCCATTACCCAATTTTCATCTTTTAATGCTTCATTTATATTTTTAGGTTCTATTGTTGAAATAAAGCAAAAGAAATTGCTTTTGTCTTGAGCTTTCGAACCTAAGAGTTCTCTTGATTAGTCTTACCAAAACATTTTCTAGGGATGACTTTTACTTTCTGTATTATGTTATTTGCATTTGATTATTTTCTAATGAAATGTCTTCAAGATCATTGCCTATGGGTTTTGTTTTACTAACCTCAATAGCTTCTTCTTCGACTAATTCATCATCTTCCAATGGTGGTGTTTTAGGTGGAGGTGGAGTTTCATCGAAAGTTACATTCAATGACTCTTCAACTTTCATTGTTTGTTTGTTAAGTATTATGTAAGCTTTACTATTTTGTGAATATCCTAGGAAAACACATCTCGTCCGACTTTAGGGTCGAACTTGGTGAGGTAATCCTCTTGTATTAAGAATAAAAACATTTTACTTCCGAATACTCTAAAATAGTTAAGGTTTGGGTTCCTACCTCTCAAAAACTCGGATGGAGTTTTTCCTAAAATACGTCTAATAGAAACTCTATTAATTATATAAGTTGATGTATCGACCGCATTGCACCAAATTTTTTGAGGAATGGATTGTTCATTTAACATGGTTCTACTCATTTCTTGTAAAGTGCGATTTTTTCTTTCTACTACCCCATTTGATTGTGGAGTACGAGGAGCGGAAAAAATTATGGATATCCTATTTTAATTCTTAATATTTTCCAAATTGTACTTAATTATCAAATTCCCGACCTTGATCCGTTATAATGGATGCAATAGAAAAACCTAATTTGTTTTTTTGATCATTTTCTAAATATTTCGATTATTCGAAAGGCTTGTTTTATTTGCTAAAACTAGTCCAAGTTGTATCGAGAATAGTCATTACACTTACTATTGGTAACTATTTTCTCCTTAGATTGTATGGCAAAGGAGGCCAAACAATTCCATGTGAAGTATTTTAAGCTGATCTAGTTGTTGAGACTATATTTTTGGCATTGTGATTACGTGAGCTTGCTTTCCAATTTGCAAGCATCACAAAATTTGTTGGTCGTATTTAAGTTTAGGTAGATTCAACTAATTCTTTAGTACGCTATGATTGTATTAGTTGCATATTAGCATGACCTAATCTTTCTATGCCATAGTGTGGAATTTTTCGTCTAATGTTGACAATAACATATTTTGTCTTCCAGTTTATTTCCTAGTTTATTACTATTTAATCTCTCCTTTCCTAATTCCTTTTCCTATAACGTTGTCGTTTTTGATTTATTTCGCTATCGTGTTCGGTTAATATCAAACTACTTTGGCATTTTTATCACATATTTGACTATACTAAGGCAATTATAGTTTAAGTTATTCTACTGATCAACTTTTCATTATTAAGGAGTCTGAGAAATCGTACCTTTGCCTAATGTTCTTTATCGGTAAGTTGCTTCCGAAAATTACGTTACCTCTGTTGTATGCTTTGTATAAAGAAAACAAACTTTCGATTACCGGTCTTGTGTTTTGAGCACTCCTTATCTGTAATTCTACTTTCGGGTTCCAGGTTTAATCCTAACCATATGTCATCAGGGTTTGAGCTACAAGACAAGCTTCATCTTTAGTCTTTTCAACTTCATCTTCTCCATTGTCGCTCCATGCTCCTCCAATAAAAGCTCTTTGATCGTTGTTCTTTGGCGGCTTTGAACATTCTCTAATGAAGTGACTTGGGTCACCACATCTAAAACATTTTCTTTCACTTTTATCATGACCATCATTTCTACTTCTTTGGAATGTTTTTCTATCGCCTCGTAGTTGTCTTGCAAATCTTCATTGTCTCTTGAAGAAATTTCTTGAATCCTTTACGGCCCATAGCATACTCTTCGTCTTCATTATTGGAACTTGAGTATCTTATAACTTACTTCCTTATTTCACCTTTTAATGCAAGTGATCTACTTTGTTCTTCTTGCCTTTAGTTTCTTCATCTTTCTTTATTACTTCTTCATTAACTTTCAAGGTTCCAATTAGTTCGTCAAGAGGTAAGTTGTTTAGATTCTTTGATTCTTCAATGTCGTGACTTTCGCGCGCCATTTGGATGTAGTGCCCTAAGATTTCCTAACAATTCTTGCTAGAGAAACTTTCATCATGTGACTTTTAGACTTGTAATAATAGTGTTAATACTTAGCAAGGCATTATTTATTGACTCCCTCTTTCGGACTTCATAAAATTGTTCATATTGTTGAACATGAAGATTATTTTGTTGCTTTGACTTGATTATTACCTTGATGATGTGTTTAGTAAGAATCTCAAATTTCTTTTGCGGTTTGAAACATTAAAAAATCTTTCATATTCTTTACGTGGAAAAGCATTATAAATTACCATTTTAGCTCATTATTCTTTGCAAGTTTATTTTTTGTATCATCACCTTGTTTATGATAAAGATACAATTTCATCCTTTTTAGTTTAGGATTAAACTTGATTAGGTACGGAAAATCACCATCGATAAGGCATGCCAAAGCGCTATATCTTTCGACTTCACATAAGTTCGAATCTATTTTTCCAATAAATAAATCTCACTTTCAAAATAGTGGTGGTCTTTGCATAGTTGCCTCTAAATATTTTTCGCTTCATTAGACCGATCTCAAGTTTTAAATTCCAATTTATTTTATAAAATTCTTGCTTTGCGTGGCTCTTGGCACCAATTTGTGAAAACTCGAAGGGGGGGTTGAATAGTTTACCGATTTTTTAATTTAATATTTATGTTTGTTTATAAAAACTTAGATTCGATTTTTGTGATTCAAAAAACTGACAATATGAACAATTAATAAGTAGAAGCAAATAAAAGATAAGAGTTGGAAAGATCAAACCACAACACAAGGATTTATAGTGGTTCGGTTATGAAGCTCCTCTTCGGCCTACTCCACTCCCCGAGCACCTAACTCGAGAGTTTTCTTCACTATGTCAACAAGCTCCTTTATGGCGAAAGAACATCCTGTTCACTCGTGGCTTATATCTATTTCCGACACTAAGCTATGATGTTCGAGTTCTAATCTTAGCTAGAACCAATCTAACAAACACCAAAAACTTCACATTTGGGTTCACGACTTCACAACTCAACGATATTCACAACTCACTACACAACTTAGCTTCAACCTTGACACAACTACAATAACTTCTTCACACCTTAACAACTTTCACACTTCGTTTACTTGTCCTCACCACCCACTACTTATGTCACAACTTAACTAACACTTCTAGAAAGGATCACCAGATCTTACTATACTTCACAACCAATTCACCAAAACCTAATAACTACACAACTTTACAAGATTTACAAATAATTTACAAGATATGGTGTGAATGCAATAAGATTGCAATGTATACTTGGGTTGTAATACTTCTTTAATTAATGATGGAAGTATTCTTCTCTTGCACTTGAGGAATTGAGCTTGGATCACTTGGAAACAAAGCTTTATGATTAAATGATCAAAGGATTTAGAGAGATGTGTGGGCTGTTTTAGAACAGAAAGAATGAGTGCAAAAGGTAAGAAAAATGTTGGGGAATAGTCCAGTATTTATAGGACAAGCTGGAGGAGCAGGGTCTATGGCCGGTCCCCTTAAATAGGGTGTTGGCCCCCTTATAATTAAGGGGGCCGCCCAAGTATTTAAGGGCGCCGCCTATTTTTAGATGCTCCTTTTTTTTGTCCTATTCAGGGAGGTGTTTATCTGGACTTTTTTCTAGCGTTTTGGTTCGAAATTTGAAATTCAAATGTTTATTTTGAATAAATCATTTCTTTTAAATGTAGAAAATAATTTGTGATGTTTATAAAAATGTTTATAACATTTTATAAAAGTTTAAGGTTGAATAAAGATTTCCTTTGATCATAAAATGCATTAAGCATTTATTTATTCATACCTTTAAGTGATGTAAATGTTGAAATGAGAATTTACTCCTAATTACTTGTTTACGTTTAATTTTACGTTGAACGTTTTTATATTTTGTGATTATCAAAACATAAGACGTGAAAGATATTATATGTTTTTAGTGATTACTATTTTTATCTCACTTATAATAAAACATCGAACTTCTTTCATCGAACCTCCACATTACCAATCGTGACCATACTCAAGTTATTCTTCTTTCTTTTTTTTTTTTTCTTTTTTTCTTTTAGTGTGTATTTTGTAGGGGAACTCTCATCCAGGCTTGGATTGTCAAACAGGGAAGACACCTGTCTTTGATCAGGGGACCTGTTACAATTAAGACTTTAGATTAACCAAACCTTACATTATTTTCGCCAAGTTCAGCCACAACAATTTCCTTGTGAAAATTGTGGGGTTCTTCATGAAAATTTTCAGTGTCAACCGATGAACCAAAATTTCAATTATTCTAATTCATTCGGTTTTGACCAAATTCAACCCCCGCAGCAGTTCGACAATCATCATCCTCAAGAGATTCCAGAAGTCATTTCTTTCTTTGATAGTGAAACAAAGAACGAACTTTATACAATGATGGAAGATTTTATGAAAAGAATTAATCAACAAAGTGAGCAGGAGGCTTTACTTGTAGCCTAAACAGAGTAACAAGATTAGTGAACAAGAGCAGGCAGCTCAAGAAAAGGAAGAATTTTCACCGAAACCCGTCTTTCGTCAACTTATTGAAGAAATGTGTGGCACAAAAGTTTGTGAAGAGCAAAAGCAAAATATGGAAGATACGATGCTAGATTTGCTTGAAGATTGTCAACAAAAAGAGCTTTATTGTATACATAATAATGTTGATGATTCTATGAAAGTGCTTTTAATTCAATATTCTCTTGACTTATTTTTAAATTCTCAACGTTTTGATAAGGAAAAGCAGGAAGTTAAGAATATCGTAGAGCAGGCGACTAAACGTAGAACTCGTATTACAGAATCTTTGCAGAATTTTAAAGTTATTCACAAGGAGAGCACTATTCCTTTAAAAACACCTCAAATTTCTCCGGTTAATGCAATCACACACGACTTACCAACTGAAGAACTTGAGTACTCTCTAAGTATGGGGGATAAGCATCTTGACACTATTTCGGTAACGAAATCAGACAAAGTAATAAAGTCTAGTGTTGAGAACCTTGTCCCAATCCCAAGTGAGTCTGAGGATTTTTCCGATAATGAAAGTGAGTGTGATATGCCAGTTTGTGATGATTTTACGACTTTCTCTAATCCTCTCTTTGATTCTAATGACGATTTCACCTCTAGTGATGACAAGTCACTTTCTAATGAGGACGTTCCGAAAGAAAATTTCAAAATGTATTCGAACCCTCTTTTTGATGACGAAGAGATCATTTCTACCAAGATAGATCCGCATTCCTTTAATGTCGAGTCTAATCTTATCGAATCTTTGCTTAATCGAGATACTTTGATTGATTCTTCTCTTAAGTTTGATTATCTTCTCGAGGAGTTCTCCGGTGAACTCGCTCATATCGATCCAATTCCACCAGGAATTGCGGAAGCCGACTTTGATCTAGATGAAGAAATCCGTCTTGTTGAGAATTTGTTGTATGATAATTCATCTCCACGACCGCCGGAAGAACGTAATTATGAAAATGTTGATACGATTATCGAGTCTCCCTCTCCATCTCCTATCCCCGTTGAGGATAGTGACTCTCATATGGAGGAGATCGATTTATTTCTTGCTTCCGATGACTCGATGCCTCCGGGCATTGAGAATGACGACTATGACTTAGAAGGGGATATCTGTTTTCTTGAAGAATTGCTTAGCAATGATCCCCTTCCCCTTCCCAAAATTGAGTCATCTAACCTTGATCATTTTAATGATCCGTCATCTCCTCGTCCTCCTCCGGAACCACCGGATGTTGAGATTTGCTTTGACGTTGAGCCCGATACGACCGTGAAGAACGATTTTGATGAGCTAAACGAAGATGAATGTTTTGACCCAGGGGGGTGAGATTGATGTTTTTGCAAATGTTGAAGATGACGATTACTTTCCCTTCACATTTATCATTCGAATATTTCTACCGTATCTCACCTACCCTGAGGTTTCTCCTTTACTTCTCTCCACCGGGAGTGAAGACACCATTTTTGACCCTGACATCTCCACTTAAAGCTGGTGGCATCTCATCGGGATGGAACTTTCATGTGCTTTAATGTTTATCCAAACATTAATGAAAGCCCGATTGAGATTTTCTTTTCCATTTGCTTCCCCATGGACAACTTAATTCGGGGTCGAGTCAAGCTCGTGACTCGGTTAACAAAAACAAGCGTTTCTATCTTCTTATCTATTTTCTAACATTTGATGAGAGGGGGCTCGCCTCTTTCTCGTGTTTCGTGTTTTGTGGTTTGTGATTTTTGTCCAGGATTACCCGGATTGTGAAGACTCTCGTGTTTGGTGTTTTGTCCCGGTCCACTCAAGCCTCCTAGCCTTTGCATGCCATTAGTTTGGGGAAATCCGATATCCTACATTATTATCGACTAACATTTATCTTTTAGCATACTTGATAAACGGCTTGAGATTTGTAATACTTTCTCCATGCTCGGATTATTTTTTTGCCCCCAATTTTTTTTTTTTCGACTTTTTGAGTTCTAGTATGGGGTTTTGAGCCTTAGACTAGGAAACATTAAGGATAATGTTTAATTTTAGTATGGGGTAGTATATCTTCGATATAATCTTACCTACCTTTGCCTGTTGTTCTCGCGTATCTCGTTTTCCTGCAAAATTTTTAAATTTTTAAGTCTTAATTATCTTAGTTTTTTGTTTTTTTTTCATATAAAAAAAATAAAAAAAAATATAAAAAAAGTTGAAAAATAGAAAATAGTTGACACAAATGTAGGTTTTCCGTTGGTGAGAACGAAAAGTAAATTTTGACCCGACCGGTTTTATATCTTAGCTTTTCTCCTTAACATATATAGATTGAATTTTGCTAATCTTTTATACAAGGAGCTATAAAACGCAAGTCTAGCTTAAAAAAGCCAAGACTTTGCAAGTTCCCATAATTGATTTTAAATATGCGAAGATCGATTTATTAGAATTAAGATTGTTGCCAATCTATGTGACTTGTTAAAGTGCCGATCTTAATTCGCTAGGCTAAGTATTCACGAGTTTCTTTATTAGAAATTTTAAATTGTGAAGAACAAGGAGATGATAGAGTTGAGTATAAGTTTGATGGCTAACATAGGAATAGTTGGATTTCTTTAAGGATCATAAAGGTTAATTGTGACTTTTTGCTCCCATTAGCTTAATAAACGTTATATAATTGTTGAATAAATAAAGTTTCTTTGGTTTTTGCGATTCTTAGTTTAAATCACTTCGTAGAGATTCCTTCTGGTGAAAGTAAGATACACATCGAGGTTTTGTCAGTGTTGTGGGAAAATAGACTCCTAGACCATGGTCGGCTCGCATACCGATGTGGCAGTTGTTAAAGACCACAGGACTTGGAAATAAAAAAATTGGCTATATTGATAATAATTATGTTATATAATCAAAGCCGGATATAGATTCTGGATATGGTCGGCTCGCATACGATGGTGACAGTCGTTTAAAGGTGGAGGTAATAACAATAATTAAATGTGGGCTGTTAAAAGTTTACTGGCCTCTTGCTGGCTACAACCGTTGTGGCAGTCTTCTAAATAAGGCACTTAGTAATAATCCGAGGCTGATAAAAGTTTGCTGCATCTTGCCGGCTCACAACCGATGTTGCGGCCTTCTAAAAGGCCGAGGATCATCGAGGTTGAAATAAGGACTCCTGGACCATGGTCGGCTCGCATACCGATGTGGCAGTTGTTTAAAGGACCGAGGTTTAATAATGTTGCAATAATAATAATAATAAAGCTAAATTTCGACTCTAGGGTTATCTAAATAAAGCCTCTGTCTCTGGGCTGGTAGTTGAGTTGTTTCAGATAAAATAAAAAAGGATTAAACCACTAAAAATTCATGTGAATAGAAATTATGTGGACTTTATTTTCACAACATCGGAATCTTTAGGAAAGGATTTCTAACTATTATTGGGTCTAAAATCCGGGTGTTACTTTATTAATAAGGACATAATTTATTTGTCACCAATAATAATAATAAAATCCTTAGAGGAAATTAGGGAATAAGGGAGGAAAAGTAAGTACACAATTAGCTTTTATGAGTAGTGTTAGCATTATAGCTTGTATTTTACAATGATCTGGTTTTTAAGCTTGCTTTGGAGAGGTGAAAGTCGGGGACGATGAATTTATCCATTTGAACACTTTTTGTGCTTTTTGTTCCCTGATCCTAAAAGTTATAAATGAATAATGAAAGCAATACATTATGTCACACATGAATAAGTTGTAAGTTGTAAATTACGAAAATCATAAAATGGAAAAATCTTTGAAAATGGGAAAAGCGGGGTGTTTTAATAATTTGTGAATTCTCTTACTTTCCCACAAAAGACTTTGCTTTTTTACTACTTTTCAGAAAGGATTAGTTGGGGAGGTATGGAGTATTGGGTTTAAATGCATATAACATTACGTGAGGACACGCAAGCATTTAGTTGGGAAATTTTGATTATGTGAGAAATCACATATCCGTTTTATACTAGAAATGACCCTAAAAAAGATGAAATTGTGCAAATTATGCTTGTATATTGCTTGTTTTGTCATTTGTGATGTGTAGGTACGGATATTGCAAAAATCACAAGAAAACGGTCAAAACCGGGCAAAAACGAACACGAGACGGATCAAGTACAAAAGAGCCAGAAGTTTTCTATCAACAATGGTCAACAAAAAAAAGTCAACAATAGTCAAGTTTTGGGTCAATCCACTAAGTCAAAAACCCTTAAAACTCCAAAACAGCCCTTAATGTTAAACCTATTTCATCAAAAGTCCCTAAATGCATAACACCGTTAGTCCTTTTAATATAAAAGACTAACGATCGTTAAGTTATTTAACCTTTTAACCAAAACCATATTCACCGGCCCAACCCTTTTATATTAAACCCAAAAGCCCAGGTCAACACCTTATATCACCGGGTCAAACTTAAAACAGATAGAAAAAGGGCGCGTAAAACAGTTTTCACTGTTCACGCATCTTCCCCAAATTTACCCTGCACCCATATTACCTTCGTTTAAGTATAATTAACCTTTCTAGAAGCATTCTTCTGACATTTCTGACATACTGGGGGGCCAAGTGCAATCCTAGCTAAGCTCATGGTAGAGAAACGTGGCATCAATTCCAACGGTCAAGATTGAAGATTAGAAATGGTTATTGATGGAAGGCTAGGATTAAAAGCTCAAGACGCTCCTGAGAGCCTAGAAGCTTCATCGTTCAGCTATAAATAGGAGGAAATATCACACAGTTGATTTTATCTAGCTTAGGATTAGGAGTAGATTATGGTAGCTTATTTCTAGCTTTTTATTAATATGTATTTTCTTTCTAGCAAGTATTCCACTTTTATTAATGCAATTATTGTTTTCATTTAAATTCTATCTTTAATTCAAGTTTTATGTTTTTGCAAATTAAGCTCTTAAATGTTTTTCTAAGTCACTAAAAGTTCAATAAGCTCTGCTATACTCTCTTAAGCTCTCTAATTTAATCATAAGATAGTTATACTCTCAGTTAAGCTCTCAAAGCTTAACTGAGCTCATTTATACTTAAATCCACTCCAAAAATTACCAAAGCTTTTCATGGGAGGGAAGCCAGTAATGGATGGGCTTCCAAGACCACACCAGCTTATCCTAGAATAAGCTGGAGCTTATTGATTAGCTCATAAGAGCATTTGATAAGCCTTGTTTGTGCAAAGGCTATCGTAAGTCTCCTTTTTATATTTTATAGCTTTAAAACTGCATTGTAGCTTAATATTGCTTATTGTCTGCTTATTATGTATAGAATAGATTATTTGTGCTTATTAATGTTTACTTGTGCTTATTTAGTTCATTACGTAGTTTTTTAATCTCATTTTATCAGTTGTAGCTATAAAATAGTTAAACCTAAGAATAGTAGATAAGTAGTTGGCTTATAGATTTTGCTATCAGTAGTTAATATTTGTTTCATTAGGTCTTAATGTAGCATAACAAACATTGGTATTTAGATTTGAGCTTTATCTTTCAGAATTATAAGCTATAAAATGAGTTTTAACTTTCTAAAGAAGTGTTTGGGACAGGACAGTATTAACCAAAATTAATACTGTCAGGATCCCTTTGGTCCTTTAGTTTGATTTTGAACTTCATTTTATAGTTTATAAGATTAGGATTTTAGTGCTTTGTTAAGTTTAATCAAGTTTTTAAAAGTTTTTGTGTAGATGTTTAAATCTGAGAGCATTAACTCAGATTTATATGCATTTTAGGTTCAAGTTTGTTCTAGCTGTTTTAATTGATAACATATGTATACATACATATATACATGTGATGAGAAATCCACTTGCGCGTCTTTAAACCTTAACCCTTAGTATATTTTATGTATATATACTATTTTCCGTCCAATATAACTTATCTCTAATATTTAAAGAAAGTTACTATTTTTAGACCTTCCGTTTTTAGAACCAAACAATGATCTTAAAACTATTAATTGAAATAATATATTAACCGACTTTATTTTATCATTCAAAATCGTACTCATAATGTATTAATATTAATTAAAATATCCGTTGACTTTTACGTTGACCTTTAGTTTTGACCCGCTATATCTCAAGTTTTAAAACTGATAAGCCTCGCGGCAAAGTAAAACGTCATTACGAACAACTTTCGTGTTTCGCCGGAAGGCTGAAACGGACTCGAAAGTGCTCAAATCGTTTAATTAATAAATCTGCCATTTTTAATATATATTAAAAATAACCTATTTTTCTACTAAAGTGTATATTTCGATTTCGTTCCAGTTTCTTCGTTATTGGGAGTTAAAAGTCCCGTTTTATATCAAAACGTCCGTCAAAATATAATTTGTTATATTTTGTAAACCAAAGTCTAACTTATCAAAATCTCGAATCCCAAATCCCATGTTCCGTTTTCTGCTATTAATTATTCGTTCCAAAACGCGCCATAGTTCGTTTTTAGTTCACTCTCGTCTAAAATATATCTAATATCGCTTATACATTAATATCAGTCCCGTTTTAATATTAATATCACATTTTACTTAGACGTCGCAAGTTTAGACAGATTTCATCACATATACATTTTTTTTAATATATGAAACAATTAATATATTTTTGTGGTGCAAAACTAAACTCACCCAAACACACCCGTTGTGGTTCTGACCCGCGAACCAAACACCCCTGCTATCCCAAACACACCCCTATAGCATTTCTGTCCAAACCAAACGCACCCTATGTGGGCTGTCACGAACCAAACGGACCCGCTGCGGTTCTAAACCCCGAGCCAAACGCACCCTTGTGCATTATTATAAACCAAACGTGTCCTATGTGGTCACAACCTAACCCGAACGCAGCCCCTTGCTGCTGACTCGGAAACCAAACGCGCCCTATGTTAATAACCAAACCCGACAACCCTTGTCCCCTGGCTGTCCCCGGCTATCCCAACAGCCAACCCAGCAACCCGGCTTCTTTTGTTGCAACCCAACCCGACAACCCCTCCCCCCGGCTGTCCCGGCTGTCCCGGCTGCCAACCCGACCCAAACCAACAAACAAACACCCCTTGGTGTTATAAGACAAACCAAACGCACCCTCGAGGTGTTGTGAACCCACAAACCAAACGAACACCCCTCTTGCTTTTATAACCCAACTCGAACGCCCCTTTTTCGGGTGGGCTGCCGCCGAAACGGACACCCTTGCGGGTGGGCTGTCACCGAGACAAACACCCTTGTGGTGTTTTTACCCGGACCCAAACGCACCATGCCGGTGTAAAACCCGAACCCACCTATTTTGTTGTTGTTTATCAGCCGGAACACGCCCTTCGTGGCGGCTGAGCCAAACCCACGCACCCTTGAGGTGGTCTGGTGGTAGCGGCAGTGAGGTGGTGGTGGCGGGCTGATGATGATGATGACAATAATAATAGTGGCGGCTGCGGTGGGTGGTGGAGGCGCGTGGTGATGATGAATGGATAGATCGGAAGGTTAGGAGTATTTTTGGTCTTCGCCGGAATACTCGCCGGAAAACTTTTCCGGCGGCGGTTGGCCGGAAAAGGTGGCGGCCGGATATTATGGGAGAGAAGGGAGAGAGAGATATAATGGGGGTGGTGTGTGTATATTAGAGATGTAAATGAAATTTTAATATATAAATTTTATATATATATAAAACTTTAATATTAAAATGTAATATGTTTAATAGTTGAGGGTTTGTTTTGTAAATATTTTACAGGGACCAAAAGTGAAAATTTTAGGAAACTTTTATAATATATTGGTTCGGGACTCATTTGAGCGGCTTAACGAATGATTCAACGCACGAAACTTGCGCCATTGTTTTTCAAATCATTTTTCCGATAAAAATGAGTATTCGCTTGATAATATTTCATAAATATTTTATAACATTTAATAAAATATCTGTTATTCATTTTGCGAACCGGTTTTGCCTCGTCCGAAATAAAAATGGATTTAAGCTCAAGTATTCACGTTATCAACAACGCTTCTAATTAAAAATGATGAATAATTTATTTAATATTTTTATTAAATAAATACTGATAACTAAAAACAAAATTTAATTATTTTTGTGTGTCCGCGTTGTATGTTGTTCGTTAAATGTTTGCGGTGCTGTTTTAGCCCTTTTCGGCTCGTTTCCAGGTCTCGGGCAAAACTAAAAAGTTGTCTGAAATATCATTCCACAGCAAATTGCTTTAGAGTCCGAGTCGTGAAAACGTGATTTAGATGGTCGTTCTTATAAGTCAAGCCAGATCCTAAAAGTCAAAGATTGAAATCGTATTCAAAATTTCGAAAATTCTCGGATGTTACAATTATAACCTTCTTCTATTAATGTAATTTAAGTGTTCTTAAAATTCTGTTTTGATTTTGATTAAAAGCTTTCAAGTTACTTATGATGCTGTTATGATAAGCTATAGCTTAATCCATAAGCTCAGAGCTAATTTCCCTTGTTACTTAAATCCTTTAGTGTTCCATTCATTTTCAAAAGTCAAAGTTCAAAATAAGCTCTAATTGGATGATAAGCCAGATTGGGATGAGCTTATGGTTATTAACAGCTTATCTATGATAAGCAGGAGCTAGTAGATATGCTCTTGTGAGCATCTTATAGCCCTTGTTTTAGCAAAAGGGCAAGGTACACTTTTATTTTCTCATTTTAGCTTATTTTATGTTTTGCTTATTTACTGCTTATTTTTGCTTAATCATTGCTTATTCAGTCTTAATAAAGCTTAATACACTTAGTTTATAGCTTAGTTAAAGCTTGCTTTTAGATTGCAAATGTTCTGTCTTTTTTCATAGACTAATCTGCTCATTAGCTTTTGCTTATTATTTAGTGCTTATTTTGTTTAGTTTTTGTTTATTTGTCTTTTATATGTTCAAAGCTTAATCTGTTTTTAGAATTTGAGGAATTTTAGGGTCTGTTCTAGTTTTAAAATGGCATTTTAGTGTTTAAAGGGGTGTTTGGGTTAAGGTTTCAAAATGGGGCAAATTAGGTGTAATCTATTTTTGGGTCTCAAGTCAGCCTTAATATAGTCTAAAATTTAGTTTTAATAAGTTTAAAATAGTTATTGTTAAGTTTTGGGAGTATGTTTGATCTAAAGTCTAAGTCTGCTAGTTCAACTTTCTTTTAAACTGCTTATCTGATGATCTTTGCAAAAGTCTACTTGAAGTATGTTTTCTTTGCTCAAACTTTGTTTCATTTGTATCAGTTAACATCTGTTTTGAGTTATTTAACTTTGGATTGCATTCTTAATCATTTTGATAAAAATTCAGTTTAGTAGTGGTAGTTCATTTGCTTGTTCCTAAGTTCCTAGATTTGCTTATCAAAATGTAGTTAAAATATAATTTAATTTTGATTAATATTGGTTGTAATTAGCTTAATAGAGTCTGAATTTTGACTTTTTCTAGTTCTTATTTTGTCCAAAGTGTTTTAGAGTCTTTAAATTTAAGCTTAAAAAAAGTCATCTTATAAAGAAAAGCTAAAAAATAATAGTAGTGTGTCTGTCACTTTTGTTTGCTTAATTCTAGCATATTATTAAGTTTCTAAAAAAGTTGTCTATTTCTATCTTATTTATAAGGTTGTTAAAAAGAAAAATAAAAAAAATAATTTTTCAAAAAGGAAGTCACAGGGTTCGAACCTGTGACCTCCCCTTCACACACACACATCTTAGAACACACCTCCACTACCAACTGCCCTTGGGACTTTTTCAATTTATACTTGCAACATTTATTTATTAAGGGCATTTGGCAGTTTTAGCTTATAAGCTTATCAGCTTATTAACAGCTTATTTATAAGCTGCTTTTCAAACTTCTTATTTTTCTTGCATTCTTTATAGCTTAAAGTATTTTCCTGTATTTTTCCAGAATTTTAATAATTAGTTTACTATTTTTAATGATTTATTTAGATTAAAACGGTTTTTAATTCATAATAAATAAAATAAAAGTCAAAAAAATATAATTCTTTTTTCTAAAATTATTTTAAGTCATTTAGGATTTATAAAAGTTGAATTTGAGTTTGTAGGGCTAATATTTGATTTATTGCTCGTTAAGTCGCGTTTTAAATTCCTGTTAACGTTTTTTTCGTGCTTAATTTTTAAATGCTTTAATTGTTTACTTGTCTTTATATGTTTTTGCATTTTCATTAGTAGAAATAGAATCCAAAATCAAAATCATTGAACCATTCAAAATCCCGATTACAAACGTCAACATGAAGTTCAATTCACGCCTCGTCTGGAACAAAAACGACCCGGGAAACGACTAGAAGGGTTTGCTTTCGAAGTCGATGCTTCCGGAACTATATTTTATTCGTGAGTTGGTTTGTCGCTTTGGCTAGAAGCGATTTTCCGATTCCCCTATATTATATATATATATACTATTGACTCGATTAATTTTTAGCGCCGTTGCCGGGGAGGCTGTATTACGAATTTCAAGTTATCGTTTGAATATTATTTTTTGAAGACCCTTCCTCGTGAAGTTATTATTATTTTTGTGAATATTTTCAAATAAAAAAAAGATAAAAAATATATATTATATTTAGTAAGTAATCTAATTTAAAAAAAATATTAAAAAACCAACAAAAGAAATCGAGTTGTCATTTGTTATAAACGACTCACCTTTAGATTACAAACTATAAGAGAGGTATAAGGAGGGTCGATATATTTAAAGAAAGTTACTATTTTTAGACCTTTCGTTTTTAGAGCCGAATAACGATCTTAAAACTATTAATTGAAATAATATATTAACTGACCTTTAGTTTCGACCCGCTATATCTTAATTTTTAAAGCAGACAATCCTCGCGGCAAAGTAAAATGTCAATACAAACAACTTTCGTGTTTCGCCGGAAGGCTGAAACGGACTCGAAAGTGCTCAAATCGTTTAATTAATAGATCTGTCAGATTTAATATATTAAAAATAACTTATTTCCTATTAAAGTATATATATTTCGATTACACTCCAGTTTCTTCGTTATTGGGAGTTACAAGTCCCGTTTTATATCAAAACGTCCGTCAAAATATAATTTGTTATATTTTGTACACCAAAGTCTAACTTTTCAAAGTCTAGAATCCCGAATCCCATGTTCCGTTTTCTGCTCTTAATTATTCGTTACAAAACGCGCCAAAGTCCGTTTTTAGTTCAACTCTCATCTAAAATATATCTAGTATCGCTTATAGATTTATATCAATCTTTTTTTTTTTTTTTTTTTCTTTAAATTTTTTTTTTTTCCGTTTATATAATTTATATCACATTTTTATTAGACATCGCAAGTTTATTTAGATTTCATCACATATACATTTTATCGATAATATAAATGAATTAATCGAATACTTTTAAATTAAACGCACCCTTTTTCGGCTGTTTCGCAGCCAACCCAAACACACCCTCATGGCTGTTTCGACAGCCAACACAAACAAACGCGCCCTAGTGGTTGTTAACCCTTAACCAACCAAACACTCTCGACGCACCCCAGCTGTCCCAACAGCCAACCCCAAACACACGCACCCTACTCGGTGTTATAAACACCAAACGCACCCTAATCTATTCCAAACCAAACACGCCCTTGGTGGGATTTCTGTCACAAGCCAAACGGACCCTATGGTTGTGAGACAACAACCCAACGCACCCTTTGTGCTAACAGCTAAACCAAACACCTCTTAGTATTTATAACAGCCAAACGCACCCCTTGGCGTTGGCTGTTACAACCAAACGCACCCTACGGCTGTGAACCCACAACCCGATGTACCCTTGTGGTTTATACCACCAACCCGACGCACCATTTTCGGGTGGTAACAAACCCACAAACCCGACCCGACACCCCCTACTGCTGCTGACCCGCGGAACCCCACCCCACCCCACCCATCCCCCCCAACCAACCCATATGGAAGGTGGTATTAAAAACACACAGAACCCTTCCTCCTCTTTTGTGCTTATAAGAAAACCACACGCACCCTTCTAGTGAAAAACACAACCAAGCACACCCCTTATGTGGTGCTAGCCACACAAACAAACGCACCCCACGGCGGCTGTGGTGGTGGCGTGGGTTCGGTGGTGGTGATGGTGGTGATATAAGGCGCGTGAAGGAGAGTGATGGTGGGGATCGGATAGATCCGGTAGTGAGGAATGATTTTGGTCTTGGCCGGAAATACCCGTCGGAAAACTTTTCCGGCGGCGGTTGGCCGGAAAAGGTGGCGGCGGTGGCTGGCCGGTGGCCGGATATTTTGGGAGAGAGAGAGGTGAAGTGTGTGTATAAGTATAAAGATGGAATGAAATGAAATGAAGAAAATATATATAAATTATATATATATATAAATATATAAAAGTTATAAAACATAAGTGGCAAGTCCCAATAAGTTCGGGGTTTACTTTGTAAATATTTCCAAGGGGCCAAAAGTGTAAGTTTTTGGAAACTTTTATAATATATTGGTTCGGGACTCATTTGAGCTGCTTAACGAATGATTCAACGCACGAAACTTGCGCCATTGTTTTTCAAATCATTTTTCCGATAAAAATGAGTATTCGCTTGATAATATTTCAGAAATATTTTATAACATTTAATAAAATATCTGTTATTCATTTTGCGAACCGGTTTTGCCTCGTCTGAAATAAAAATGGATTTTAACTCGAATATTCGCGTTATCCACAACGCTTTTAATTAAAAATGATGACTAATTTATTTAATATTTTTATTAAATAAATACTGATAATTAAAAACAAATTTAATTGTTTTTGTGTGTCCGCGTTGCATATTGTTCGAATAATGTTTGTGGTGCTGTTTTAGCCCTTTTCGGCTCGTTTTCAGGTCTCGGGCAAAACTAAAAAGTTGTCTGGAATATCATTTCACATCAAATTGCTTTAGAGTCCGAGTCGTGAAAACGTGATTTAGATGATCGTTCTTATAAGTCAAGCCAGACCCTAAAAGTCAAATATTGAAATCGTCATTCAAAATTTCGAAAATTCTCGGATGTTACAGTAACCCTTTACTTTTTTGAAGGCTGCAACATCGGTTGTGAGCCGGCAAGATGCAGCAAACTTTTATCAGCCCACAGTTTATATTTATTATATTTTTCATTTTTCATCATCATTTTTTTTTCATGATATAGAGAAGACTTCTTTTTGAAAAATTCAAGTATAAATTTGAACTAAGGCTAAAGTTTTTGCTATATACTACATAAAAATTATTGATTTAAGTTTAATCTCCAAAAATAGCACGTATATTAATCAGGTTAGAAGCTTATGGGAGAAAAAGTGACAAATTACACACATGAGCTCTTAAGATTTCCAAATAATCCTTGTTTAGCATCCCACTCATAATTAACACTATCATTTTTCGTTCTTCGTGAATATTCGCGAACGCTTAGTCTAAACGTTAAGGAACAAGCTAGAGCTCAACACGCTCGATCGAGTCAAAATTTATTCTTATTCTACCCAGCAGGAAAGTCAAAACTGTGACAAAACACTTATTTTATTTTTGAAAAATTTTAAATTTTTTCAAAAATTTTGGTGGTAAAAACGGGATTACGCGAAAACAACAGCTGCAGGCACAATCAAATCGAAGATCCCCCCATACTAGAATGAAACATTGTCCTCAATGTTTTACGAAGGGTCTCTACGTAATTCCCTAGCCGTTTATTAAGTATGCTTAAAGATAAACGTTAGTCGATAAGATTTGGATATCGGAATTCCCAAAATGAAGCTGAGGATTTTGAAGCTCTTGTGATCGAAGGACAAAACCGCGAGCACGAGAGGCTTCAAAAATCTGGGACATCCTGGACAATATAACACAAAACACAAAACACGGAAAAGGAAAGAGGCAAGCTTCCTCACAACAAAAAACACTTATTCATTACTACATAACATATCTACGGATAAGCATGGGGTGCCTCCCTCAAAGTGTTCTCATAGGCATGATCACAAAGTTCATTTAGTTCATTGAGTTGAACTTTGTGCTGATCACCCACGGTCTCGAGGTCAAAGTTAGCATGCTTCAAGGCCTAGTAGGCTTTGTGCTCGAGCTCAATCGTTAGATGACATGCCTTTCCATACACGA
>BQNB010057460.1:17372-38204 GCA_026074375.1 Tanacetum coccineum | reverse complement strand
CTTGCACGAGCAAGGTTGAAAGTGAACCCACACATGGTTCAAATGTAGATATCCATCATATTCATGCATGCAAACAAACACTGGGTTTAAGTGTAGGTACGTCATTTAATGGTCAAAAGGAACAAAGAATTGACCTAAATACAGATGCACTATACAATGAAAAGCAGGAAAATCTCAGAGTGTGGTTGCTGAAATTACTAATATCTAAGAAACCAGTGCCAGAATGGTTTCACAAAAAGATGAAATCTTCAACAAAGACGTTTGATCGCAGCAGATCAAGCCTCGGTCTTCATGGCATGACGTTTGAACAACGCAGTTCAAGCCTCATTCTTCATCAAATAATGTCTGATCACAACAGTTCAGACCTCGCACCACAATGACAAGAGATGTCTGTTGCAAATGTCTCTTCAGGCCTCGTTCCTCAAGGACAAAAGGCGTCAGATTATGACAACTCTGACCCCGTTCCCCCAAGACAAAATATTGTTCCTACAGCAAAGAAGACAAATTCGTCACAACAAGGGTTGGAATTTCTCTTTAGTCCTTTACTTGAAGAATATTACAATCCAGCATACGGTCATGCTGAGGACAACAACAATGATCAAGCACCGAATGCATCGTTTCAAGAAGATGAATTTATCAATCCTTTTTGTACTCGAGTACAAGAAACTGGTGAGTCTTCCTCACGCAACATTGATAATACCGATGTGCATTCATTTCAACCACAAAGTCATGATTACCGATGGACAAGAGATCATCCATTAGAACAAGTTTGTGGAAATCCAACCATGCCAGTTCAAACAAGACGACAGCTTGCCACAGATCCTGAAATGTGTATGTTCGCGCTCACGGTGAGTATTGTTGAACCGAAGAACATTAAGGAGGCAATGGCTGATTCTGCATGGATCGAAGCAATGCAGGATGAACTTCATCAGTTCGACAGACTAAAAGTCTGGGAACTAGTCGACAAACCATTTGGCAAGATGATTATAAAGCTAAAGTGGTTATGGAAGAACAAGAAGGATGAAGATCAGACTGTAATTCGCAACAAAGCACGACTTGTTGCTAAAGGTTATGCTCAGGAAGAGGGTATTGATTTTGAAGAATCATTTGCTCCAGTTGCTCGCTTGGAAGCAGTTCGGATTTTCGTTGCCCACGCAGCACACAAGTCTTTTCCAATCTATCAGATGGACGTGAAAACGGCATTTCTTAATGGTCCACTGAAGGAGGAGGTTTATGTTGCTCAGCCAGAAGGGTTCGTTGATCCAGATCATCCAGAAAAAGTCTACCTTCTGAGGAAAGCTTTGTATGGATTAAAGCAAGCTCCAAGAGCCTGGTACGATGAACTATCAAACTTCCTGATGTCCAAAATTGACCCAACTTTATTCAAGATAAAATACGGGGAGGATATTCTACTTGTGCAGATTTACGTTGATGACATAATTTTTGGATCGACAAATCCTAAATATTCAAAACGATTTGAAAAGTTAATGCACAGTAGATTTGAAATGTCCTTAATGGGGGAGATGAAATTCTTTTTAGGACTTCAGATCCACCAGTCCCCAAAGGGTATTTTTATCAATCAGGCCAAGTACGCTTTAGAGATTCTGAAAAAGCATAATATGGACAACTGTCACTCCATTGGTACACCATTGGCTACTAAACCCAAACTAGATGTAGATTTGAGTGGAGAACCCGTAGACCAATCTGATTATCATAGTAAAATCGGGTCACTCATGTACTTGACATCTAGTAGACCAGACTTAGTGCAAGCAGTATGCTATTGTGCACGTTATCAAGCACGACCAACTCAAAAGCACCTCAAGGAGGTTAAAAGAATCTTTAAATACCGGTAAGGGTACCATTAACATGGGACTCTGGTATCCAAAGGATTCTGGCTTTGAACTAACAGCATTTTCGACGCTTGATCATGCCGTGACTTGCCCCATTGATACTCGAAAAGCACCTTTGGAGGGATTCAGTTCCTTGGTGATAAATGTTAAGCGGGATGTCAAAGAAACAAATACTGCACATGCAAGTCTTTGCAGAGGAAGAGTTACGTGGCGTTATCTGCAAGTGTTGTGCTCAAGTAAAAGTGGTTGAGGACACAAATTCAGATTATGGCTCAACTATAACAGATGCCATTGTATTGCGACTCTCAGTCAGTCTTGCAATCTCATGAACCCCGTACAACATTCACGGACAAATCACAATCCATATCGGGTATCATTTCATAAAAAGAACATGTTAAAATGGTATAATAGAATTATATTTTGTCAGAACTTGAATTTACCAATTAGCTGACATTGTTTTACGAAAGCCCATTCCTGTGGATCGGTTTTAAGTATTCTTGTCAGAAGGATTGGTATGGTGTTTACCTCCAGGCGGAATGGAGGTATTGATTAAATGAGACTGATTGATTTCATCTCAAACAATCTCCAAGTACATTTTTTTGAGAAAAGCAATATTACATAAATAATATAAAACTCAAAAAGATCAAATAACAAAAATCAGAATATTTTTCCCATTAAAAGATTCTTATCGGACATGTCTCTTGGAATCGATAATTTACGTGCTTAGAAATGTCGCTGTATACATTGACTCGGGTGTGTAAAATGTAGTTCGAGCGAGAGTTGCAAATTGTTTCAAATCATGTCATTTTTCTATTTTCTAAATGGGCTTATGTGGCAAAATGTCAGTACATAACCCGGATTTCAAATAAAGGAAGGTTTATTATCTTTATCCTCCACAACGAGAAATTAATGTTTCTCGGTCTTTGAGCTGTTTATTACAAGACTTGCAATGTTTTTAGCTCAAGAAAAATGGATAGTGTTCGTTTCAGTGCTCTTTCACTTAGTTAGAAGAGAAGTCCTCAACATTGGTTTTTCAAAAGTTGTACACAATTTTTCAAGAATTTCTGTTGTACAATTTCTAATCTTTCTAATTGTGTGTTCAACACTACCACCCTCACAATGTTTTCAAAAGACAACAATTTCTCAATTGGTCCTATTTTTGGAGGGGGAGTTTTTCGAAAAACAAAGTTTTAATGTTCTTGGATACATCAACAACGACGATTCTTATGTATTCAATAACATTATCAATATGTGTATCCAAACCATTAAGGCTAATATTATTTTCTCCCTCAGATTTTCAAGACATATTTTAATTCATTAAAGTATTTCAATAAAACTAAGTGTTTAGTTTTTAAATTTAAGGGAGAAAAATGTATTTAAAATATGTTTCTATTCGCTAAATGTGCTGAACAGTAAGAAAACGTTTTTTTGGTTTGATCTTATACCCAACACACATCTTAATTTCCGACGATTCTAAAGTAATAAGGTGGTTAGGTTAGGAATCTTATCCTATGATCCACAGGAAACCGGAGGATCTACCCAAGGATAATCCAAAGTTAGAAATAGCAGTCCTTAGGTATGATTGGAGATGAATGTATATGGGAATAATGCCGACTAAGATTGAGCTAACACTGGAACAATCACAACAATGTGTTAGTAATGACGTCCTAGTAAGCATTAAAGGCGTTGAAGAATGAAAAAGAAATGTATAGATAAAAGGTCTAAAGAAAGAGGCCCTCCATACAACTTAAGATAGAAACCGGGTCAATACATATGCTGTCAGAATCACATGTTGATTGCTGATATTGAAAACGACATCATGGACCCAGATACACACGTTATCTATTGACATCTCATTCCGAGATCATTGATATTGAATAGGTGGCAATCTGCTCAAGCCTCCGAGTACTAAAACCAAAATGCACTAATCGAGTCTAGAGCCAAAAGATCAATAAAAAATCTCATTAGGACACATTCCATTTCAAACACTTGATGAACATCATCAAGTTCGCAAGCTGTTAACAAGAGTCCTACGCAATATCATTGTGATATTTGCCAGAACATCCGAGTGATACTATAAGTATTCACAATGAAGATGGAAATCCTGCTTGAGGTCCTACGCACTATCATTATGATATTTGCCGAACATCTTAAGTGATTACTACTAAGTTTTCACCAAGGAAGATGGAAATCCTGCTTGAGTTAACATCAAACAGCTCTTGGTAGGTGACTTGCGAGATTCTATATGAATTCAAACTTGTGACAACTGGATATCGATGTGGTCACAGTAATGAATTGACGGTGATGAATTTGGATACCAAAAATATTAAATAACTCCCGATGTTTTACAAAAAAGCTTTTACATGTAATACGTCGATGATTTTCAAATCATTTTCTCGGATTCTCACGAACGTAAACTGAGGTACAAAACGGTGGTGACGGCAACCTCAATCCCATTCAAATGCTCAATCTACAAAGACAAACTATCTAGAAAGCTTAAGATTTAAAGACAAAGACTTCTGCTAACTCTGATTTAAAGCTTTCAAGATAATGCAAAAGTATGAGCATGTTGGTCAAAGACACAAGATCGCAAGATGGCATAGACGATAAAGACAATGACAAAGGCTCAAAGTCAAGATCGCAAAGCATGAAGGAACAAGCCTACAACAAAGAACAAAGAGAAAGACCAAGACCACATGAGCTTAAACAACAAAAGCAATCTCATTTATCTCATGAAGGAGTGTCATCAATGAACTCACTTCGGGGGAGATTGTTAGCCTCAAAATATTGAGCCAAACAGGAAGTTCGTTCATTACGTGTACGAGTCTCGGTCATTTAATTAGTTAATGTTGTAATAGTATAATATCGGGAATCAGGCTCGATAGTTAATCTAATATTGTATATGTTTCGGGTTTAATCCCAAGCAAAACCCGAGCCCGGGTCCTAGTTAAATATCCCGCGCGTCACTTTTAAGTGTCGGGGTATATAAGGAACTTTTCCACTTGGAAAAGTTAGTTGTTCATTTTCTAATAATTCTCCTTTTCTATTTTTTCTCTCATCTCTAAACTCTCTCTCTAGAACAACTCTTTCTTTCTCCTTTCTAGTTCTAATTCGTGTTTAATTCCCGATACTAACTTTTTCTCCTTTTGTATCATACCTAAGGACTTCTACACTATCTAGTGTATATCCCTAGGTAGATCCCTCTGGTTTTAGCTGGATCATGGGATTTGAATACCTATGCCTAACCACCTTATAACTCCATAAATTTAAGTACATGGTCGGTCTTTTGGGTATTCCATCACAATCTTTCCAAAATCATTGAAAAGTTCAATATAAGTTTTTGATATAAATATCAAAATATTTTACACTTTGAAAGTTTTTCATTATCACTAAAAGCTCCCCCTTAACATGTGCATCATAATCGTAGTACATGCTAAGTGTAGAGTGCATTGAGTCCATTTTATATGATCACATTTCGATACAAGTTAGATTCAGTTTAATCACATTTTATCCCCCTATCCAAAATGTTACTTCATTAATATTTTGGATATCAATGATTAAACGTTTGGAGGACATAATGATACTAATCCTCTATAAGGAACATTTTGAATGCCCCCCCCCCCCCCTCAATATTTGAGGGTATATAAGATAGTGTTGAGTACAATAATTTGAAAAATTTGAATTTACTAAGAAATTCTTGAAAATTTTGTACTCGAGCACACCTTAATATCACCATAATGTCTACACTATCAATAATATACAATATTCTCAAAGTTATTTACTTACATACAAGGTTTGACCTCTACCACACCCTAACCCGGCCACACACCACTAACAAACACCACATTAATCTTATTGGTGGGGGTGGGTGGGTGTAGCGTTGCTTTCGCTTGGGCATTCCACCCCCCCCCCCCCCCCCACAAAGGAAGTAGTATAGAATGTTCACGGTCGTAAATCCCCAATCCCCAACGAGGCTGGAATGGTAAATCGATACGATCGAAGATTTGAGTTTGAAGGAAGGAATGAGTTTGGGAAGTTGAAAAAGTCAAATTAGATAATAACGGACTAAAACGTTTAAGAAAAACCTAAAAATTATGAAATTAAACTAGAAAACGAAGGCCCGAATCCCGAACAAAAGGGGGAAAACCTAAAAACTTTAAAAATAACCCTACGAAGAAATTTTTGCTTCTAAACTACTCTAGGGATCAAATAACGAAGAATGAAAAAGACTAGACCGAAAACGGAGTTCGTTTGACCCAAAAACGAGTCAAAACAAAATCCCGTACCCGGACCGTGCTTTAAAAAGTAAAAAGTTGTAAAAATGACCCTACGAAAATTTTTATATTTTTCCTACAAACTAGATGGTAAAAGAAAATTTTCTAAAAAAGCAAAATATTTTTTTGATAATTTTTGTATTTTTTATGAATTAAACAAACTTTTAACTAAATTAAATTATAAAAAATAGTAAATGATTACTAAAAATTCTGAAAAATTTACAAAAAATACTTTATACTATAAAGTTCCTACGAAAAATGAAAAACACCACACAGCTTATGCAATAAGCCCCGAAATAAGCTACACAGCTTATATAAGCTTAAAACCCAAAACGTGGTTATAACCAAAGGTATACATCTACTCCTCCCCCCTTGCTGGTTTCGATACCTCGGAATCAACAAAACTTTGTACGCACACATACTCGAGATCGTGTTTTAAGAATATATAAGCTTAGATCTATCCTGTGAGAATCAACATCAAGGCTTTTAAGACTATTATGAAAGTATTTCCAAGCATTCCTAAGTCTTTTACAAACTATGAGGTGTTGGCAATATTGATCGAATGTAGTTTAAAGACTGAATTCACTAAGTCTCAACTTGCAAATAAGTCCATAAAGTTTTAAACAAAGGACATATAAAGCCCTTGTAGTTAATATAAGTTAACTCCCTTTAATTTGATATCCGTCATTATCAAAAACTTTATCCATTTATTTCGTGACTTAATTTGAAAGACCGTTTCAAAAGATTATTTGATGAAAATTTATCCCCCTTAAATAATGACTCGTTTTCTATTTAAAGAGTTGTAGTTATTGTTTGAGTGGTCGAATGGCCTTTGAAAATCTTTTTGTGATTATTGAAAATACTGATTCATTATGAAGACAGCTTTTTTATCAATAAAAATAAGATTTCTCTTATTTTAACAAAGAAATGCATTGACACGTACACTAATTTGTATATAGGAAGAACGGGTTGTGTTGCAAAGTAAACACAGGCCTTTTCATGGTCATAAAATAGACCATTTCCGAGAAAATTAATTCCCGTTGAGAGGTCAAGTTTCCTTTTTGACAGAATATTTGCCTGTAAGATGATGATCGGGTTGCTATCTGAAATAATAGCAAGCCATTTTTGGCATGTTTTGAAAACTGTTGAACTTCTGCTCGATCTTTATTTATAGCCTCGTATCATTATTAAATGACATTTCTAAGACCATAAATGTTATCAATTTTCAGAAGACATGCCATTATTACCTCTTTTTATATTTTTTCTCATTTTTAATTTTTTCTTTGGTTTTAAATATTTTATATTTTGTTTTTATAAAGGTTTTGAAAATGAAAATCTTTTTGGTTTTTCTGGTTTTGAGTATATACATACGATACACAGGATATCAGAATAGGTACCACCACTATTCTTCAGCTTCATCTGCCAACTGTTTTAGTGTCTCAGGCGTAAAACTTCGCATTCCCAGCTTGTTGATAAGAAATTCAATTCTTTCTCTGCATAGGGCTTTAGTGAAGATGTCCGCTAGCTGATACTCCGTGTTGACAAAGTAAAGCTCTACTACTCCATTCTCCACTTGCTCTTTGATGAAGTGGAATCTGATGTCAATATGCTTTGATTGAGAATGTTGAACATTGTTGCAGCATAAGGAAATAGCGCTTTTGTTATCACAGTACATTGGAATTTTATTGAATCCAAGACCATAGTCGGTAAGCTGTGATCTCATCCAAAGGACTTGAGCACAACAGCCGGACAAGGCTATATATTCAGCTTCCGTACTGGATATCGCAGCGCTTTTCTGCCTTTTTGATGACCAGCTAACAAGTCTGTCTCCTAATAATTGCATACTTCCAGATGTACTTCGTCTAGTATCTTGGCAACCCGCGTGATCAGCGTCTGCATAAGCTGTTAGAGCAATAGAAGAATCCTTTGGATACCAGAGTCCCCTATTAACGGTTCCTCGTAGGTATTTAAAGATTCTTTTTACAGCATGTAAGTGCTTTTCGGTAGGCTTTGCCTGATACCGGGCACACATGCATACAACAAATGTAAGGTCTGGTCTACTGGCTGTAAGATACATAAGGGTGCCAACCATTCCACGATAGTGTGTAGGGTCAACGGCTTTCCCTTGTGGATCTTCATCCAGTTTGGATTTCTCCACCATGGGAGTATCCACGGGGTCACTAGATTCCATACCATATTTTTTCAATGATTCTAGAGCATATTTAGATTGGTTTAAAAAGATGCCTCTGGGACTTTGTAAAATCTATAGTACTAGAAAAAAAATGATATTTTCCCATCATCGACATCTTAAACTTTGAACACATTATTTTTGAAAATTAGTCACATAGTTCAGGTGTGGTATATGCAAAGATTATATCATCACATAGATTTGTACCAGGAGAATATCTTTGCCTTATCTTCTGATGAATAATGTGGGATACACGGTTCCTTTAGAGAATTCCTAAGAGAGTAGAAACTTTGACAATAGATCGTACCACGCGCGAGGAGCTTGTTTCAACCCATAGAGAGCCTTCTTAAGCTTGTACACATGATTCAGATTGTCTTGATCCACAAACCCATCCGGTTGGCTGACATAAACTTCTTCGCGCAGAATGCCGTTCAAGAATGCCGTCTTAACATCCATTTGGTAGACGATCATATTCATGTGAGCATCATATGCGAGGAAAATTCGAATAGCATCAAGTCTAGCCACTGGAGCAAAAGATTCCTCAAAATCAATTCCCTCTTCTTGACGGTAACCACGAGCAACCAATCGAGCCTTGTTTTTCAGAATTCCTCCTAATTCATCAAGTTTCACCTTGTAGATCCATTTTAAAGTAATAACCATCACTTTATCTGGACGAGGAACGAGTTCCCAGACTTCAAGACGTTCAAATTCATTAAGCTCCTCTTGCATTGCTTCAATCCAACATGCTTGAGTTAATGCGTCTTTATAGTTCTTTGGTTCAACTGATGTGAGAAAGGCATCGTAGTAACAAAATAAGGCTTGTTCATGGAGTTGGAGTCTTGTGGAAACAGGTCTTTCGAGTTCACCGATGATGTTGTCTAAAGGATGATCCTTGGTCCATTTGGTAACGTGTTCTGAGTTAGGAGCAGCAGTGTGCACAATAGTAGGAATAACGTCCGAAGAAGAAGATGCTTCAGAATCGTTTTCTGGAATTGGAATACCAAAGAACGGATCGTTATTCATGTGTGCAACATCTAAGTCATGATTGTCTTCTTCAACATCGTTAGAGATAACAAGGGATTGAGTTTTGGATGTAGTTTGAGAATGACTAGCAGATGGTGCATCTTGATCAACAGTTGTTGAGGAAGGTGAATCGGTTGAATCAACGGGTTCTGGAGCTACTACTTCAGCAAGTGGAGCAATGACTTCAGGAGCTGGAGGGTCAACACTAGGTGGAGGATTGAATAATTCATCAAACATTGGTTGAAACAATATATCCCAATCAGATCTCGAAGGTGGTACAAACGGTGTTGAAGGAGGAGGGTTTGGCACGAGTCCTGAACAGATTGTTGCAAGAACCATTTCATGAAGTGCGGGTTCTGAACTGCTGTATTCAGAAGCCATATTGACCATTTAAAAAAATCAATCAACTTTTGACCATATCTTGCTCACTATTCTCCCCTTCAAAAATTGCATATGTGATTGCCATTTTTGATTAACCAAGTGAGCTAAAATACAAGTTAATGTATGTTGATCCACTTGAATAATATTCGAGCATGTGAGAACATATCATTGTTGATGAGAATGGTTGAAAACAAGAAGATTTCTCTTCTTTTGAAGATAAAGCGCACTAAAGCGTACACCTTTCTTTTCTTTGAGGAACGGGGCCTGAAGTGTTGTCTACAGACGCCATTGTTCTCGTAATCATTTGAGTACATTTGAAGATGATCCCTGTGAAATGTAGACTTTATGTAGAAGTTCATGGCATGGATCATCAAAATATGCACATTGTTGTTGTTGTTCTTTAACACCTTGAGAACTGTTTGGATACTGTTTTTGTTTGTGAATCCCCTAAGGCACTTAATTCTTATACATCAGCTTTTTCAGCAACCAAACTCTACGTCTTTCCTTTTTCGGATTGAAAGATGTACATGCACTTAAGTTAAGAGTACCTGCACTGACATTAAGAGTTTGATTGCATTCATATGGGTTAGTGATATCTTTATTTGAACCATTTAGGGGTTCATAGTCAACCTTAGTTGTGTTAGAGGTGAATATCTTTCCCATTGGAATCCACCTAAGACCAGCAGTCTTGAAAATTCTACTCATCGGTTTCCACCTAAAACAAGATCTAGGAGTATTTGGTTTCTCATGCACAGCGGAAGACTTATTGGGAGAAAACCTATGTCCTGTAACAATCTGCCTACTAGGTTTCTGAGTGTGACTCGTTGGTTCAACGGGTTTGGTACTGTTTCTGGTCTTATGGGATTGAATCTTAGCCTGTGAATTCACCTACTTTAGGAGTTTTGTTATACAAGTATCATGATTTGCATTAAAGACACATTTATGACATGTAGAACAAACAAACTGTTTGGATCGTGAAAAAGGCTTGGAATTCCTAGAGTGATTATATGGAGACACAACCTTTGACGTTACACAACTAATCTTAGAAACAGGCAAACTCCTAGTTGTTTGATTGTTGCTCCTAGGTTTTGTGATCATCAGTAGTGTTTTGTAGCTTAGTAGAATGCATTACACTAGATTATGAATTCTTGTCTTTTTCTTGTGTCTTTTTCTGAGCTTCTTTTAGATAGTGATTATGAACCATGTCATTTGAACTAAATCATGTCATGTTCTTAGAACTATTCCTAGATGAGCTAGATGCAATCATATGATTAGGTTTTGCAAAAGCAGATTCTCTTCCCTTAGGCAAATAATGTTGAGTGACTGGTTTTGACAAAACGTTATTCACATCAACTTGGGAGGCAAACCGTGGTTTTGAAAAATTATGTCGTTCAGATTTAAACGCATTTGGTTGTCTAACAACTGATTGGTTTCTGGGTGGTTGTAAAACCGGTTTTCCCAAGATTGATGGTTTTGCAAACTTAGTATCCATGATATTTCCTTTTAACTTTCTTAATTCATTTTTCAATCCTATATTCGCAAAAACCTTTTCCTGTATCTGAGCTTTTAAATCAGCATTTTCAACTAACTTACAGTTCAGTTGGACAATCAAAGAATCCGCATGATCTTTGGTCTGAACACATATCTTTTTGATGAAATCAGAAAGATCTTTGTAAGTCTGTTGTAGATGCTCATTTTCCTTATTTAACTTCTCATTCTCTGCAAGTAATCTAGCTACACTACTTTTTAGATCAATGTTTCTAGTTTTCAAAACATTAATTTCCCTTTTAATATTGGCTTCATTACTTGTTTCATCATATTTGACCCATGTTGCCCGTTTTTAATATTTCTTTTGATATTTAAGTTCCATGTTAACACAATGTGTTTCCATTCTTGAAATATTCTTTTTTGAAGTTGGGCAACGGTCTTTTTGAGAGAAATATTTTTTAGTATTCGAAAAATTGGGTTTTGAAAATTAGTGTCATGTTATCAAATGATGGGGGGGGGGGATCAAAAAGGGCAAATATAAAAAAAAAAGAAAAAAGGACATGAAACTTGATATTTGACAGCATTCTGGTCAATCTCTCCTCCCCTATGACTCATATATGTTGAATCAAGAGTGGTATTTCTATCAACATTTTCCAACAAATATGTGTCATAAATGGATTCAGATTGCTCAGAATGTTGTTATTCATTAGCAAGTATATTATGTTCAGCAGACAGTTGTACCTCAGCCATTGGCTGTTTATCATTCACTGAGTTGATATCAGCATCATCAGTATGTGTATCTTTCCCGGATCTGCTGCTTGAAACATGCCTTTCTGATTCTGTCGCATTGGTTTCTGTAATAACCAAACCAGCATCTAATGCTTTATTCGAATAAACTTTTCCCTCTTTTGACTGCATCATTCTGTCATTCATCCTTCTGTCATACTCTCATTTATGCTTTGCTCTTTCCTGAATTTACTCCCGAAGAGATTCCATGTGCTGGATTAGTTTATCATGGAATAATGGAACATCGGTCTTTGTATATGCAATAAAGTACTTGCGTATCATGAGACCTTCATCAGTATCGAACGAGAATCATGAATAGAGGAACGTCTAAAATTGTTGCAAAAGTACTCTAAATGCACTAGAGGATTCAAAGTTCTTGAAATTCTTCTTTGGAAAGATGTTTTTGTAGTTGATCCAAGTTTAGGAACATTGTTCTTGTGAAAGTCTGAACATCTTGCTCAAAGAGTGTTGCAAATGCCCGTTCGAATCCTCCCTTGATGGAAGTTCCTTTTAAGTCGTTGTTTAAAAGAGCCTTGAGGTGTGAATGAAGTAGTCGAAATGATATCATGCAACTTTCCTTTGCCTTGTCATGCATTTGTTGCAACTGATGCATCTCTCTCTCTTGAGAATTAGAATTCAAAGATTCCATTGAAATTCGATGTGTGAAATTTAAGGATCTTAAGTAGATTAAGTGATTTTGTTGTGGTTTTGATGAAATAATTAACTTTCACGGGATTTTACAGATCTATGATTTAAACCGAGAAAAGAATTAAATCTTTCGCGGGATTTTACAAAATCAAGAAAAAACCGTAAAACACTAATTAATTGTTGTTGAAATCGTTGTTGTATTTGAAGTATTGAAACTTTTGTTAACGATTTGTTGAGCTAAAAGGACTAACGGTGAAAATGATTAAAACTAAGTGACTAATGTTAAAAAAAATTGCAAATGTAAAGTTAAAAATTGAAAGTCTAAAAATAAAAAAATGATTGAAAATAAAAGATTCAAAATAAAAATTTTGTAAAGCTAAGGGCTAGTATTAAAGTTATTTAAAAAGTAAAGGTTAAGATCTAAAAGGTTTTAAAGATGTGGACTAATAATAAAGTTATTATTTAACTAAGGGTTAAAACTAAAATTATTGAAAACTAGAAGGTTGAAAATGTAAAATTCAAATGTTTAAACAATATTAAAAAATTAGAAACACACGTATTCGTCTTCTTCGTTTGAAAATATACAATTATGTTACGTTTTTTGTTTTGATGTTTTTAACTCGTACGGTTATCGTCGGTGAAAACTAAATATACCCACCCATATATTCCCCCCCCCCCAACAAACCACTCCAAGGTTGATCGAAACGAGTCACATCGCAAAAAAAAAAACGGTATACGGTTAAGCGTACCGTTGTGCACCGACACTCGAACTCGAAAAATCCGAATGGCTTGAAACTTGTATATCTTGCGGTTGATGATTTGCGAATTCGTTTCTCACTTTAATGTTGCGAATTCGGTTGGTATAAGAAGTTGCTAGTTCGGTTAAAGAAGTAAATTGCGTATTCGTTTGAGTTTGTAAATTGCGAGTTCTGACAAACTTGCTAATTCGTTTCCTTCACAAGATTGCTAATTCGGTGTCTTCTAAAGAGAGTTGCGAGTTCGGTTGAAAAGGGTAAACTGCGACTTCGTTGAACAAAGTAAACTGTGTTAGTTATTTAGGGTGTGTGTGGTAATCCTGGATAACTCGCTTATATCGTGTAAAAGTCCACTTTCTGTATAAAGTATTTCGACCCTTATCAATGCCTGGGTTGCACGAAATCTCTATCGGGATAATATAAGGAGTATAGCAATTTATGTTCTAGGCACAAGAATCATAAATCAAGAACAATGAAGGAATTTGATAAGACCTATTCATGAACGATCTTGGAAACCTTGATCAAAATACAAAGACTATGCGGAAACTAATCTTTATATGTAAGAAGAACAGTAGAAATAAACCAAACGTTGTAGCCTCAATATATTAATACGATTACTCTGAACAGTAATATGGTTTACAACCTTGAAGCTAACTAAGTAAAAGAGAAATGCGTGTAGAGAATGTGTGTATCCAAGTGATGGTCATCTCTACACCCTAGGACCTCCTTTTATAGTGCAAGGGGTCCTAGGTAGTTACAATATAATAAAAACCTGCCTAAATATTTTACATTAATATAATTAATCATTTCCTAAATAAACTTGTAACCTCCTCATCATACTGAATGTCATTTAATATTGTCTAAGACCAAGATTTCTAAAGGGGACCAGAAATAGACTAAATCTTTACTAACTAGTAGGAACTGTGTACTACCAGTAGGAACTAGGAATTCATAATTCCTAACAATCCTCCCCTAAACTTGAATTTGACTTGGTTAACTTCAAGTTTCTAAGTAGATCTGCAGTTGTTAGCTTGAGGATTGAATCATGATCTTGATCTCTGATCTGCTTGATCTTTCTTGGACATATACCAAAGACTTTGAAGATTGAAGTATAAGCTGCTTGAAATATTGAATGAAAGCAGATGATACTTAAATTGAGTAAAAACATTGTTCAAATTATCACCCTTAACAGCATTATGATAAAATCGTATCTAATCTTGGATATAACAAGACAAACCACAGCTACAATGATATGGGTGATGAGCCTTTACAGGTAGCATTCACTCTTGGGCTAGTCAGACCATTGGCACCCAGAAAGGGGATAATCCATGGAGGACTGAAACCATTTTCCACTTTTAGAACATGAATCATAGGAAGTGGAAGAACTATATGACATTTGGCAAGTCATTACAGCCATAAACGGATTTGATACGTCTTTACCTGTAGCCGTTTGCTCAGGACTAGCCAATCCTTGGGACCCAGAAAGGGTTTGTTCCCATGGTGGATTGATAACCATCTCAACTCTTGGTACATAAAACATCGGTGAGTTGAGTAACCCTATAGTTTTAAGCAAACTATCACAGCTATTCAATTCGTTCTAGTCTTTGAGACCTGGGAATTGAGAACCATTGGGTGTTGCACATCAAAAACCATTTATCACTGAAAACCGTCTATGAGCATTCCAAAAAAAAAATTTGCTCATCAAAATCCAAAAATATATTATTCTATGAAAAACATTTCATCACGTCAAAATACTTTTGTTGATTCACAAAAAGGACAGCCATAATTTCTTTAAGATCAAACTATACACTTAGCCTCCCCTCAAATGGAGCTAAGAATTCGCCATTCCAAATTTGCCTCCCCTCAAAATGATAATAAACTTTGTGTAAGAACAAACACCGAGAATCACAATGAGTGATGTCCGATGTCGGACACAACTAGCAGCACAAACTACACGATATTGGGTAAAGCTACCCGAACCAACCAAAACTGTCGTTAGTGACCAAGTTTCTGTCCCAAATGTTACTAAAACTGTCACTGTCTGCAATTAGCGACCAAATTCCTGTCACTGAGCTGTCTCTAAACAGTCACAAAACGTGATTCTCCTTCCTCCCATGGTTTTTAGTGATACTTGAAGTGTCACTAAATCGTTGCTTGAGGTGTCACAAGTACTTTTAATACAACCAGCAGGAACCTCTTCTACCAGCACAAACCGAAGCAACCAGCACAACAGTAACCATGGAAGATGACCAGCTAACTGCTGAGGAAAAATAATTTTCAGGAGAAATGAATAACAAACAGGAACCAAAACAAGTAGAAAACATGAGTCACACGCAGAAATACCAATGTGTGTAGCACGAATTATCATTGCAACCACTAGTCCAAAAACGTGTCCCACCGGTATTTACCTATTCTACATCATCTCCACATGTTACGAGTATATATGACAGGGCCTTTGCAAACACAGCTTTAGTCCTTGTATATCCCTTTTACACAACCATGTCTCCAATAGTATCTATCCTAAAAATAACGTAACTTTGACCAAAGAGTTGTACAAAGAAACTATATAAATGGGAAAATTATAGTCCCTAAAAATATGCAATATAACCACGTCTACACATATAAAGAATATTATTATAGGAGAAGATTTCAATCCCATAAAATCCGCCATGTAAGACTCCCATGACCACCAACCAGCATTCCATAATTATCGCATATTAAAAATATACCAATGAAATTCTTATTCAAATAACGAACCTTCTAAATAAACCATAAGCACAAAGTATAATCAGAATACGCATCCTTAATACCAGACTTGATGTCGATCCCTTGCTATTTCCGTTTCAACTACCCAATCACTTGTTGCAGGCAATAAAACTCAACACGCTTGACATCAATATTCAAGAAAACTGTGAGTCCCTATTATGATACGAGCATCTTGCTAACTTCCAATAATAGAGATACAAAAATACAAACCCTAAAAATTTAGGGTTTCTTCATTGAAACTACACACCCTGCTGCATCTCTTTCTTTACACGTTGAATACGCAAAACTACTCGTCACATGTACCATAAACTTACAGCAACCTTAATATCATGAGTATATAACCATCAGAACTCTCAAGCGCAGCCACAAAGTCTCTCACACAAACAGATCAGATACCAACAAAAAGGTCAACACAAAAACCCTTACATCACTTCATCAGTATCTATATCCGCTGCTTGAATAAAACACCAACATCATAGCTACTTGTTAATCACCTACTGCAACACTTCATTAATGATAGCAACTCCAAGTTTTTTTTAAACGAAAAGTTAGTCCAACAAACATAGAAAACCAAACAACAATTCATAAGCATACTCATTTATGAATTGCCCTGCAAAAGAAAAATTAGTGCCTTTGAAGTCCCAAGCCAAAACAGTTTTGAATGTCCATAAGCATCAACATAATCATATCTAGTTAAAGTCTTGGATGCCCTTATTTGATTGGAATCATGTCTATGACTTCTTGGTTTTGGGTTTCCAGACCCACTAGCTGAGCACCTTAACATGTATTAACCTCTGTCTTTGGACCTAGCAGTCATGAACCCGTGTATCCTTAACAGAATGAACACTCCTATTGAAATATATGTTTGTAATTAGGTGTTATTCTTTTGAAAGAGTCTTTTAAGTGAAATTAACATAGACAGGCCAGATTTAGTGAGCAGTGCTTGTGGATCATGTTACTTTTTTGAATTGGGTGAGAAAATTACTAGAGTTTTGGATGATTTAGACCTATTGAGTTGTTCCACACTGGGTGTAACCTATTTTTGATCATTACCTGTCTTTTATTTTAAGGTATAATGCAATGATAAATCTACAAACATATAGCAAGCCTTTAATTTTAGTACTTATTATTATAAGAAAAAAATTGTGTAACACTTTTTTGAAACCTTAAGTCCGTCTCTGCTCATTGTAATACTCCCTCCGTCTCAAATTAATAGTCCCTCTTTTCATTTTGGGTTGTCTCAAAATTATTGTCCCCTTCCAAATATAGTTGTGAGTAATGTGACAAGTTTACCATATTGCACATAATGATACTATAAATTACAAACTTTATTCAAAGCTTTAATTAATTCTATAAGGGTAAAACTGTCATTTTGCAAAAAAGTAAGAGAAAGAATGCAGTAATAATTATGTTTTCTTGAACGGTGTCTTTTTTGTCGGGAGACAATTATTTTAGAACGGAAGGAGTATGTTATGTGTGTAAATCAAAAAAGAAAATGTGCAAGCCACCTCCCATTTTATATATTTAAACATTACACTAGTTGCTAATTTTAAGATAATGAAATTTACTTACATTATTCTACTTTGTATTCTACTTTGTATTACTTACAATATTCTGGCAATTATCTTTATAATTGAACTTACAAAATTTGCAACAATATCGATACACAACTGTAATGCTTCATACGTACTCTACCTCGTCAGTCACCGGCAAATGGCAATGCCATGCAAGTTGGTAAAAATATTAACCTAAATTTTGGCTAGTTGACTTTATAGTTTTTGTCAAAACCATGTTTCACACTACACTCGTAACAAATAAGTAAGTGTTACACTTACACGTTATTCGAGTTAAACTAAATAAACACACCACTATCGTTTTTCTTATGAGTTTTTCTTTTTTTTAAGTAACTTGGGTTTTTATTCAATATTGTGAGCCAATTAATCTTAGACGACTACTTTTTTAAATAGCTCGGAGGCTGCGCAGATGAACCTCCATGACCACAAAAGTTTCTTATGAGTTTTTAGATGACAGCTGACATGGTTGACATGATTCTAGATTTTACATCATTTATAGTTAATTGGATACTCCTCTCGTCCTTCAAATTATTGTACGCAAAATGAAATTATATAATTTTAACAAAAGTGACTTCTTAACTAATCAAATACTCCGTATTCTATTCACTCACTAAACTCTTTTTTAATTGGTTGAAATAAAAATTACTAGATACAGTAGTTATTATGTGACATCCCAAGATACAAAGTAGACAATAATATTTAAAGACATTAAGACGAAAGGATATATAAATGTGACTATGTTGATAAAATGATGAATAATAACATGAAATATTTACACGGCGATAACGTGACTAGTTTGTGTCTTGTAGACTCTTTAACATGTTACGAGTACTTTTTCTACATTGAGATAATTGTCTGGAAATGTAGTTGACATGTAATTTTGTTCTTTTTGTTAGAAAATAGGGTGTGTGTGATGATTTTGGATATCTCTGTTGTATCGTGTTGAGTTCACTTTCCGTATAAAGTATTTCGACCCTATAAGATGCATGGGTTGCACGAAATCTCTATCGGGATAATACAAAGAGAATGACAATTTGTGTTCTAGGCACAAGAAACACAAATCAAGAACAATGAAGGAATTGTATAAGATTTTCGTTGTCTTTTTTGTTATGTCTGGACCAAGTGTATTCTTGTGCATATATGACAGGAAATTTGACATTTTTTGACCGTTAAAGTTGGATAGAACTGAATTTTACCAACTGTCTGACATAGACTTTACAGCGTAACCTTTTCTATTACGGCGTAACCTTTTCTGTTGCGGCGTAATGTATATACAAGTTAAACTGATTACGGCATAACATAATCCGTTACGGCGTAAACAACCAAGTCTTTGATTCTGTTAAAAGATTACGGCGTAACCCAAACGTATAGGTTACGGCGTAAACTATCCCAAAGCCTAGTCCATTACCCCACAGGAGATTACAACGTAAACAACCAGTTTACGGCGTAAGATCCAGTCTCCTGTCTAGATAGATTTCATGTTAACTCAACGAGTGTGCACTCCACACTTCCCTAACTCGTATCCGAGCCGAACATGAAACATCATTGGTCTCTAGTAAATCATCATTACCTAAATGGCCGTCGATGACACTAAAATCACCAACAAATCCCCCCATTTTAGTGTAATCCTTGATTTACTAAAACATATATAAAGATATATGCAATTATGTTAAAACAAACATAACGAAACAAACAAATGCATAAATGAAAATGTCTTGCGATTGAATTTTCATCTTAGTACAATACACATTCCAAATATTCGAAAATCGGGGTGTCGTAACGATTGAACCTGTCAATCCATTTGAATACCTGAAGATACTATACACATTCGTTTCTACAACACTCTAAAGTTTATTTACTTGACACTTTACAAGCCATGTGTCCCAATCCATTAATGAACATATAGGAAGCCAAGTCCAAGCTTCTTGAAGCGGCAAAACTTCATGTTCACATAGGTGGTTCTTTTAGTTCTTGCACCTGTATTTGCAATTTTTCAAAAGAACCATTAAGAAGGTAAACTTCAACCTAACCATCACTTGCACGTCTGAACACATACCTCGGGAAGATAAATACATGTGTTCCAATCTCTATCTATGAGCTTTCCACATTGAATTCAGCTTCTAAAGTTGTATTAGAAGGGAATTGGGTATCTCATAGGTAGTAGATTTAAATGGACTTTAATCCCATCCCTACCAAATCTCTAGCTAGACCCTTCGTCAAGTGGTCAGCTAAATTATGTTGTGTCCGAAAACTCAATAGAAATCACACGATTAGTTCCCTTACCATACTATGTCTAACACCTAAGTGTCTAGACTTCCCATTGTATATCTGACTATACGCCCTAGCCATTGTGGGAGCACTATCACATCGGATAGATATTGGTGCTATTGGTTTCGGCCATATTGGAATCTCATGTATCAAGTTTCTTAGCCATTCTGCTTCTTTACCAGCAGCAGCCAATGCTACAAACTCAGATTCCATAGTAGAACCAGTGATGCATGTTTGCTTTTTGGAAGCCCATGAAATGGCACCTTCCCCAAGCAGGAACACCCATCCACTCGTAGAAGATGAATCTTCAACATGATTTATCCAGCTAGCATCTGAATAGCCTTCTAACACCGAAGGGTATCCAACATATGATAAACCATAATCCTTAGTACCTCTTAAGTACTTGAACACCCTTGTTATTGCTTTTCAATGCTGTCTACTAGGATTACTAGTAAACATACTGAATCTACCAACAGCATATGCAATATCCAGTCTAGTACTTGTCATAGCATACATCAAGCAGCCAATAGCTCTTGAGTATTCAAGCTGATGTACAGGTTTCCTTGTATTCAGCTTAAGCTTTTTTACCAGATCCATGAGAGTATTCACCGGAGAACAATCTTCACGATTAAACTTCTTAAGTATTTTCTCAATGTAGTGAGATTGTGTAATGACAATTCCTTTGCTTTCACATTTAATATTTATAACAAGAATAACGTCCGCTTCTCCTATATCTTTCATGGAAAACCTTGATGACAAAAACTTCTTAGTTTCATCAACTTGATTTTGGTCAGTACCAAAAATCAACATATCATCAACATATAAACAAAT
>BQNB010057460.1:0-14747 GCA_026074375.1 Tanacetum coccineum | reverse complement strand
GTGTTTCATTTCACAATTGTAGTGTTGAAGTAGTTTGAAAATTGACAGATCCGGTCCTTGTAGTTTCTATTTCTTTTTTTTCCCTTTATAAACAAACTTTCCACCTTTGACAACTTTGGTCCTTTGTATTCAAAACATCCAAAAGAGCCTTTGAACTTTGCACACTTGTCATTATAGATCCTTTGACTTTCATTGACTTTCTTTTCTTGTTGTCGGGCTGATCCGGCTTTTGCAATTGGCTTTAAATTCCTCTCTTGTACTTGTCTCTTCCGTTTCTTGTCGGTTTTTGATCGTTTTTGCTTCCTTTTGTCTTTACATATCCTTTCCTGCACAATAGACACAAAAGCACACAAATTTCTATCTTTTGGCATTATTTGGCTTTTATTTGGCAAAATCCCGGGTATTTTATATATACAATTTAACACTTATCAGGTTGTTACAGAGTTATGTCTACATCCACCCACCCTATTATTATCCTATCTGATTCCGATGTTGAGGATGCTTTTCCTCTACAAACACTCCTGATTATATCCCGGCTTCAGCGGACTATTCCCCAGCCTCACCAGGAAACACCTCTTTTGACCCTTTAGAGGATTCATCTAAGGATCGTTCAGCCTCACTAACCATCTCACCTTTCCATGATGATCCGTATATGAAGGAGCACAAAAGAGGAAAATTCGTCTTCCCTGACTTTTCACTAGACTAAACAAAGCTATTAAACAAGATCATTGTCAATATAAGTCAAATGGTTAAAGCTCTTTACTTTACAACTTGTGAACTTTTCACTCTCAAGAATAAATTAATGATTAAGGATGTGTGCACTCCTTTTTAACATCATCCATTAGATCCAATTTATCTTTTTAGTTGATATCCATCTAGGCTTTACACTCAAGCCTTGTTAGCTTAAATGTTAATAACATCAGATAAACCTAATTCAAAGCTCTAAAAGAATTTAGGAACAAAACTTATAAATTGATTTTAGGAAATGACAATTTTTTTAACCATTCTTTTTATTTTCATAAAATTATTCATTATTTTTTCAAATAGGAACTTGTTCTTAGTTCGAACCCCTACTTAGCCTTTCTATCCGAATAGGATATCGCATCAACAACTGGTGTTCTTAGTTCGAACCCCCTCGCTGCTCAAACGTTTGTGGTTATTGCGACAACCCTTTTTCCTACAAAGGCTAGAATCAAAGTCCCTTAGTTGCAATCACCACCTAGGCAGCACTCACTAGTGATGATGTTACAAACCTTGATTCCACGTACATAGTTTTAATCCTTTGTTGCGACCCCATCCGTAGTCTCACTCTCAACATGGATACGAAAGATTAAAAACTATATATAGCTTTTAATATTCATATTTTTGCGAAAGCTTAAGTGGCACTGGAAAAATAATGCTTTTGCATTGAATGCTTCATTGGCATCTTTTTTATAATTATTTTTTTTTGATGAATGGAAATTTCACTTAGAAATCAAATTATAAATTGAACCAAAATCTTACTTACATACTAATTGAATTACTTTTCAAAAATGTAAAGACTTTTCTAAAGAATTGGTTGGACTTAGTAAATTAAAAAGAGCACGTTGATTAGGTATTGTTAAGAGCTTAACGGGAGTATAAGACAAAATCATTCATATAAGCTTCAGGTTTTCCAAATAAACCTTGCTAAGCAAATCACATATATTTAACTACATCCTCTCCTGTTCTTTACATTTTTAAAATCCAATGCATAGGATTTGTGAAAGCTTGGCCCCACCAAAAGGTAGGTTAAAGAACTAGCTAGGGCATTTTCAACCGCGTTCAAGTTCAAAATTAATCTAATTTCTCACCAATGGACTACCAAAAATTGGTGTTTTTTCAAACTAAGCGTCTTTTTGAGCTTCTCTTGTAAGCAAAATTTAAATTTCCCATTTTTCACAACAAGGTAATCAAAAAGGATTAAACAAGTTGTCGTGAACTGCAAGTCAATATCGAAGATAGTCCTTCCCAAACTAAATGAAAATTGTCCTCAATGTTTGAAAAGTAAGGGGTCAAAAGGAATCTAACCTATAATTCTAAGGTATTGCCAAAAGAAATAGATGTTGTTCGATAAAGACAAGGATAAGAGATTCTCCTTTATGAAGAGAGATGGAGACCATTCAATGGAAAGTATGGGCATTGCTTGTTCTTTCAACAATATTGAAACTTGAATACTCCAAATTCATAAAAACCTAGAAAAACAAACACAAAACAACCATCAACGTACGAAAAGAACAAGCCTCCTCTATCATTTTCATTGTTAGCTCAAAAATGACTTTTAATCGGCTTAGTTTTTGGTTAACGAGTACAAGCTTACTCGTCCTCGAATTGTTTCTTGTCCTTGGGAAGCAAAGAGAAAATAAAAGAAGATAAATGGATAAGCATGAGGTGCTCCCTCGAAGCGCTTGTTTATTAAAGAGTCGCCTAGCTGATATTATTCCAACAAGGTTCATATGGAGGATAATAGTGAGGTGAGAAATTCCAAGAGTGGAAACATCCTCAAACTAGGGAATTAGTACTAGATGAAGTGGGACAATTGAGGGTTGGTCAAAATCTTTAAGCGTAAAGAACTCTTTCCTTGTAAGCACATTATCAAAATAACCCGGTTTAAAAACATTATCTTCACTCCTGTGGAGTAAGTATGTGGGTTAAACCATCGGGTATAGGTGACAAATGGTAGAAAAGATCGGGTGGTGAATGTGAAGGTTATCTTCCTCTTCATCTAAAACACATTTTCACTCTATACACGGGTAAGAAGTTCACTTGTGTTAATTTCATCAAAAAAAAACTTACTTCAGCCATCACGGCTCGTTATCAAATGTAAATGACTCGTCTCAGGGGAGATATTATCGAGTCATCAAGGGGTATAAGCCATCAATAGAAGTAGTGTTCCTCCCCTGAGTCCACGGTCACTCTCGATACCCCGTAGTATCGAGTCATCCGAAAAACTAGGCACATCCGCCTCCTCTAAAGGCAAATCAAAATCCACAACGGGGATAGTAGAGGAGGGGCAAAATATAGGAGAAATCAGAATAGGAGGAGAGAGACTAAAAGCGTTAATCTTTTCAATTAAAAGATAACTTTTGACTAATGTCCCACGAGAGGAAATGTCAACGATCTTAGAAAAGTCGAGATCAATCTCTCCTCCGTCCTCCTCAATATCAACACAATCATAAACATCGTCATCATAATCGTCATCGTCGTCGGTATCATCGTCATCGACACAAACTTCAACGATTTCCGGCGAAATCGGAGCAAGATGAGCAAGTCTACTCGTGGACTTCTCGTAATAGGAATCATCGATGTCGAACAAATTACACTCCCCCAAACTAAAGTCATCGGACTCACTTGGGTTTGAAACAAGGGTCTCAACACTAATCGTCTCCGTTTCCGGAGTAGTGTTAATATGCCCGTTCTCCCTAACATGAGTGATATCTTAGGCTTACGTTTTGCGAAAACGGAGTGTGTATCGTATTGGATGCACCGCATAAAATCCTAAATCATCGTCATCATCGTTAATGATAATCTTCTGAATTCGAGCTCTAGCTTCAGACTCTCTAAGCTCTTCTGCTTCTTGTATGATTTTCATAATTTCATGCCTATAGACTTTGAATTTATCCTTATGCTCAAAAATATATATTTCACATTCCTTCCTATAATCAATATCGATCTACTCCTTTTTTTTTTCTATTTCTTATTCTAAATCATTCATCCATTTTTTATATCTTCTAATCACTGATGCTTCTGAATCTCCAAATCTTGGATTTTATTTCTTGGAGCGAGATTTCGGGCTTTTCAATTAAGCTTGATTAGCTTTTTGAAGTACTCTCCTCAGCAAGCAGTTCCGCCCATACTACTCTCTTCTTGATCTTTCTGGATTTGGTTAGAATTTTCTTGCTTTAGTGGTGAATTTCATTTAAGGATTTGTAAATCCTTACGAAGTCTTGCAAAAAAATTTTGCAAAATACTCAGGTTGAGTTTGCTCTTCTTCCAAACTTGCTTGATCTTCATAAAATTTCTCCTCGCAAAGCAATAACTGATGCTCATTTTCATTATGAAGTGTATGTGATCACATACTTCTTCAGAAGTCTTGCATAGCTTCTTAATAAGGATCCGTTTGAGCAGTAGCATTTCCCAGACTTGCTACCGGAGGAGTCTGATATCTATTGTGGAAGAGTTTGTGAAATCATGTGGGAAATAATCAAAAGTTCGGATTGTAGCAGGGTCCGGAACATATGATGGACAAGGATATCCAAATGGCAAACTTCCCACATGACTCGCAAGAGTACGTCTTGTACTCGGACTGTGGAGGGTAATCGGAATAATTTGGAGTATTGTCGTAATAATTCGGATAAGGACAACATTGTAGACAAACTCCGTCCGTAAGTTCGGTACCACACGTCATACAAGAGCAACCCGGACAATAAGGATATTTAATCTTTGAACATTTGAAGCACCACAAACATGGACAAAATCTGGATTCGTTCGTCCTTCCACAATTGTAAACCGAATTTGTAATAGCAAATGGATGTCGACATGAAGATTAAAACATAGGAGGGGATTGAGAAGAAGAATTATTAGAAGAGCGAGTGCGCAAGCACTAGACAAGAAGAATATTTTTGAATTTTATGATTTTTTTTTTAATTTTTATAATTTTTATTTATTTATTTATTAAGCCCTAAAATTTGAAGAATGGAAAAATAATCGAGAAAGAACTCAACCAAAAGATCTACTCACGTCACGGTAGCTCTCTAACCAACTAACTCACAAAGAAGAGCGGAGAAAAGGGTAAGAGCGCGGCTCTTTTAGAATAACCCTTTGTCCCTTGAGGCGATCCGAAGACCCGGCCTGCCTACTCTCTTTAATGAATAAGCCAACTAGAGGTGAGCCGTACCTGGCGAGTGTCAAAAATGGGAGTGTTTTGATCTTTTGTTGCGATGATATTATGATAATACTCATTTAAGAGTATTATATTATTGTTGATTCTTTTTTAAAGGAAAGTTTTTTATGTTTTCAATTGCTTCTTATTATTTAACTTTTATTTATAGTGCAAGTATGAAAATATTTTTTTTACTTTTTTATAGTTTTTGCATTTTTTTTTATGTTTTGTTTATATAACAAGAATGTAACTTTCCCGGTGGAAAGGATCTTCTCGACTTTACTTCAACGAATATCCTCAAAAATCGTTCACGTCTTCCCCGGCAACGGCGCCAAAATTTGGTTGCGTGTATAAGCACTAGTCAAATTTATATAGGTATAGTATAAATCCCGTGACAATTCTTCCCAATTACTTCTCAAACAAGAGAAATAAAAGGTAAAATCTCACTAAAGAAAACACAATACGTATATTTTTAACCGGGAAGTATTTCTTCTCGGGTCGTGTCCCAACGAAGTCGTGAATTGAGATTTGGGAATAATTCGGATTCGAGTTAAGAATGATAAAGGATTTTTGAACTTTTGATTACACTACGAATTATAATAGCACAATCTAAAAACAATTAACGAGCACGAAATTTAAATGCACAAAAATTGAAAAACGTGAGCTAAAACTGAAATTTAAAATCTAAAGCACAACTTTTAACAAATTTTATACCTAAAAATCACAAATTTAAAAAGAAAATTTTAAGAAAAAGAATTAGAATTTTTTGACTATTTTTGAATTTTTTATGAATTTTTAAAGAAAAATGTTTAACTAAAAATAAACTTTTTCTAAAATTTAACACTAAAATTCTACTTTTATTTTTTTAAAAATACTAGAATTAAAAAGAAAATTATTACAAAAAGAATTAAAAATTTTCAACTATTTTTCTATTTTCTATGATTTATTTAAGAAAAAGAAATTACTAAAACCTATTTAAATTCCTAGAAAATACAATTTTAACTGGAAAAATAAAGAAAAATGGTTTTTAATAACTAGAAAGGTGCAGAAATGAAATGGAACAAAAATGCCCAAATTTTATACACCAATTGAACCCTAATTTTATCAATTAAAACTAAACCCTAATTTTATAAAAACTAAATTCAAAAAAATATTAAATCTATTTTATTAAACTAAAAAGACAGGGTAGAAAGTGTAAAGGAAGAAAGAAAAGGGTAGGCGGGTAAACAATTGGAAAATTACACTTTAATGAAAACGGGTATCCCTAGACTATTAAGAAAATTCCAATTAGACCCTACGATTGTGCTTATTTTGAGCTTATCTAAAAGTGAAAATAAGCTAAAACTTAAAACTACAAAGTTGTTCATGAGCTTATAGACTACAACTTTAACAAAAGCACTATCTACTTTTAACAACTGAATAAGCTAGAAACTTGGCCTTTTAAACTGCTTAACAGAAACTAAGCTTTTCCCTATCTTTTTATACTTTTGCTTATTTCTAGCTTATTTCTAACTGAAAATGAAAACCAAAAGAAGATAAATGGAGCTCAAGATGTGTACTAGGGATATCTAGAAAGAAATAAGCTAAGAATTAACAAGATTAAAAAGAAATTTGATAGTAAAAAGTGAAAGGTTCAGCTTATAACTGAATTAAGCTTTTCCTAATAAGCTAACTTCTTTAAAACTAAACCCTGGAAACTAAAATTTTGCAAATAAGCTCTAATATGAGTTTTGACTAAACCTAGATATAAGGATTTTGATCAATACAACTAGAACTTAGAAATCAAAGAGTAATAAGCTATTACTCTAGTCTGCCACTATACTACCTTTGTAAGGAATTTTAAGCTAATCTAAAAGCTTGGAAATGAAAATTAAGTGATGATTTTTGTAGAGCTAATGGAGATCTATAAAGGTTCTTAATACTACAAGCTAACTTCTAATCACAAGAGCTAAAAATATGACTAGAAAGTAGAAGGGCAACAGCAGTATTAACTGTTGTTGCTGCTGCCTTTGCTGATATACTTGGTAAAAACCAAGTGTAGTCCAAACTACTTGACTAAAAACTCATAAACCTACTACCTTAATGTATCTAAATGTAAACTAACCAAGTTTGAATTCTAGAAAGATGTAAATCACTTACTACAAATTTTACTTACACCTAAAACTGTCCTGGTGCTAGGACAAGTATTTTAAGCTCAAAACTTTGACATATTATAAACTAACTTCTAAATTCTATTTTAAACTTGTTAATATGACTAAACTCAACTTGTAAAGAGTTTTGACAGGTTTTCTTTGACTATAGAGGCCAAAGATGCATTATCCCAAACACTCCTTTACCAATTCTGTCCCAAACTTATTGTACTTAAAAACTATTTTAAAAACTAAAACAGCTAAATCCTTTTATCTACTCACACTAGGATTCACCTACTTAAGCTATCTTAAAACTAAAATCTACAGCTTATTTCTAGAAATAAGCTAGTTACTCTCCTAGCCTTTTATACTAACAATGACAGAATTAAGAAATTTAGACTAAATTGATTCTAGTTAAAATTACTTAAAGACATTTAAAATTCTAAACTAACTAAGTAATTCTAAGCATACACAAAGATAATTCAATAAGCTGAATGAAAAAGCTAAATGCTACAGTAAAATTTAGAAAATGAACCTTAAATTTGTAGTCTCAGAAACTAGCCACTCTTGTTGAGTGAGTGGCTTAAAAACATGAACCTAATGGCTACCTTAGCCTCTAAACCTTTAAGCTTTTAAGCTCAATAAGCTATTATTAGCTTATTACTCCATAAGCTTCCAAATTTGGATGAACTTGAATGCAAATGAACTTTATTGAATCAAAATAAGCAAAATCAGTATCTAGAAAGGCTTTAACCAAATTTGAACAACTTTAGAACATGAGAAAACAAAATAAGCTATTTTGAGCTTATTACAAGCTTAATAGCTAAAAACAGCTTAAAACATGAACATTTGAAAACAAACTCAACTAAACTTGCTTGATTACTTTTAAAAGAAATGTACAAGATTAAAAACAATAAGCACAACTGTATTGAAAGATTAAAATGCTTAATGATGAACAGTAAACGAAAACTAAGAAGAAAATTACAAAATTTAACTGAACTAAACTCTAACTACTAACTACTCCCTACTGTTCATCTTTCTTTTTTCTTTTATAGATGTCCCGGGTCTTTTTGTGTTTGTGTTGTGAGAGGTTCACAGCTTCAATCTTGGCCGTTGAAGTCCCTTGTGCTTTCTTGAACTCATACCCATCGTTGGATTGATTTGAAGAGTGTGGGATTGCCAACTTGGCATGGTATAAGGTTTTATCCATTGGTGATATTGTTGCAGGGTAAAAGGGTGAGAAAGAGAGAAACCCGTGAATGGGTTTTGGGATTGGGTTTTGGCGGGAAAAGATGGTTTATAAAGGTTGGGGGTGACAGGGGATGTGTTTGGGGAATTGGCACATTTGGCCCTCAAACTTGTACAAGTGTTTTGCAATACTCGTCCTTGAACTTACACCTTTGGTCCCTGGAGTTGGTTGAGGGATTGCACACAAAGTCCATGTGTGATATAAGTTTAGGAATTTGGCAGGAAAGGTCCCTCAGATTTATGTATGTAATTACATAGGAGGTCCTTGGGTTAATATAACTTGAGGGGTTTGGCAGTTTTGCCCCCTCAAGTTATGTTTCACTAGTATTGCAGTTTCAGTCCTTGTCTTCAATTCTCTTGATTTCTTTTATAAATATAAGTTTAGGGATTTACATGTTTAGTCCCTAAACTTATATTTCTTGACTTTTGGCTTCGGGGTTGACTTGGGTTGACTTTTTCAGGCTTGGGCTTGGACTTTGACTTTGTCTTTTCCTGCTTTTCCATTCCGAGTTCGGTTTTGTCGTTCTGGCTTTGTTTTTTGTCCTTTTCTTAGATATCCGTTCCTGCACAATACAATTAGCAAAACAAGCATATATTTGGCATTTTAAGTCCATTTTTGGTTATTTTAGCTCGTTTTTAAAGGTAAAAGGTATGTGTAATTAAACACATACCAGAAGTCAAATTAAAAAAATAGAAGAAAAGCATAAGACAATACAACAAGAAGTGTAGATTAAGCTTCAAGAATCTATGAGAGAAAAATAAACTCCCCTTAGACATTATCTATGATTATTTTGAGAGAGTTCAGAGACAATCTTAATTATCAGTGTGATATTAGTGATGAGATTGGAATTGACAATATTTCTTCCCATTTAAATATAGAAACGGTAGATCTCAAAAAAAGAGTCCGTAAGTTTATCAACATAATGAAGACCAGAAAAGATTTCATTCAGGATATCATTACTCGCAAATCAGCCAATGATTTGAGTTGTAGTGGTTTCTGGAGTATGTGAATTCTATCGCAAATCACATACTTGAGTCTGAAACACTACAACTCAATGCGAGTAAGGATATCTTAAAGGAAATATTTTCTGGTTTCATTGTGTTGATGAACTTAAGGAATCATGTTTCGAGATCTACAGTTCGTATAATTAAATGGGAACCAGTATTGCGAGTTCCAATTCTCGTCACTAATATCATATCAATAATAAGATTGTCTCTGAACTCTCTCTATAAAGCGCCATGGACAAAATATCTAAGAGCAATTTTTTTCCTGTCATAGATTATTGAAGCTTAATCCGCGCTTCTTGTATTGTCTTCTGCTATTTTTTTAATTCGACTTCATTAATACTAAAATCGTGAACATCCTTGGCTAAACTCTCCCACACACAATTCTCGATGGCTGATGGCTAAAATCATGCGTTTTGAGCCGTTGTTGCCACTATCCCTTTCCTAACAGTAACTGCATTGACATTGGGTTTTGGTTCTGGATATTGAAGAAGAACGCAACCCTAAGCAAATGTCGATAAAAAATAATAAACTGTCGATCAAAAACTAATATATTGCCCTCCCACGTCCTTACATAACATATGATTTTATGTATATATAAATGATCTTTTATAAAAACGTTTTTTCAGATGTTAACATATTTTAAATAATTTTTATGAACAATTACTGATTTATTGAAATTTTTATAAATCATGAGATAGTAAACTTAACGTAGCCACATAATATATAAGTGGGCAATGCTAAAGGTTCTAGAACCACTATTAAGAATGGAGATTCTAGGATTGGATGGTGCTTTTATCAAATATACTAGGTTGGGGTGGATAGTAATAATGGGATGTATCCAATTCCTTGTGCAATTGTTGAAGACTTGAAGCCAAGTGCAAGAGTTTATGGCTATGGTTCTTTTCCAGTTTATGAGATGACTTTGATTTACAACCCAATTCAAACTTTGTTTTGTATTTTTAGGTTTGTTTTGTAGTGATATGCATAATTGAGTGCCACCCTACGGTGTATATAATAGGGTTTATGGATTAATATTTAAAAAGTGTTAAAATTTAAACTAGATACAAAAAAGTTAACATGTAAAAAGGAAAGTTTTTATAAAAGATTATTTATAAACATAAAATCATATGTTATATCGGTTCTCACTTGTATAAAGGGGACGTAAGGATGTGAGAGGGTAATATATTAGTTTTTTATTGACGAGTTATTAGTTTTTTCTAAAGTTAGGGTTCCACAATATGTTAGTTTTTTTATCGATAGTTTTTATTTTTTATCGTCATTTGCTTAGGGTTGCGTTCTTCTTCAATATCCTTCATAATGAAACCCAAGGCTCAATGTTAATGTCGTTGTAGATGTTGTTAGGAAAGGGATAGTAGCAACAACGGCTCAAAACGAAGGATATCGCCATCTGACATAAAGAAGAGAGTTTATCCTTCATTATGAGCCGCTCTTGCCACTATCCCTTTCCAAACAGCATATGCATTGACATTGGGCTTTGGTTCCATTATGAAGGATATTGAAAAAGAACGTAACCCTAAGCAAATGTAGATCAAAAATAAAAAAATTGTCGATCAAAAACTAATATATTGTACCCTAACTTTAGAAAAACCTAATAACTCGTCGATCGAAAACTAATATATTGCCCTCTCACGTCCTTACGTCCCCTTTACAAGTGAGAACCGACGTAACATATAATTTTATGTATATAAGTAATCTTTTATAAAATCTTTTCTTTTTTAGATGTTAACATCTTTTAAATAATTTTTAAGAACAGATTTATTGGAATTTTTATATATCTTGAGAGAGTAAACTTAACGTAGTCACGAAATATAAATGGCCAACATGTCATTCGGTATTATCTATTTCTTCTTTATTACATATAAAACAAAAAAAATTAACTTAAAAAAATTAAAAATAAATAATGTTCGACTCTGATTCGTCGTAAATGTTCAGTTACAAAATTATTCCTAAGTAGATAGGATAAACACCTTAGGAAAGGTATAAATCAAATCTCTCGAATTCGTATCTTCGACGAAGAATGAATTTGAAAACCTCCTTTGGGGGGTCATCAAAATTTATTGTTTATGCTTAGTTATCTCAATTTTTTGGTTTGTTTTATATTAAAAGACAAGATATTTATATAAAAATAAGAAAGGGAAATCTTATAATTCTGAGGCAAGAATAATCTAAAATAAGCTACTTGAACAATAAAAAGGCAAAGATCTAATAAGAATACTAAGGGAACATGTTTGGTCTATAAACGGTGGTTAAAATATAACTATTAATAAAGAAGTTATTTTGGTGATTTAAAACTCGTACAAGAGTTAATCTCTTTATACTTTCGTATATCAATTTTAGCCCTTATACGTGCACAATCAACCAAGTAGTTAATAATCTAAACTAAGATGTACTAGCCAACGACTTTTGCCCATTAAATTGAATAAAAACAATCTAAGTAAACCGTATGTCAAATGCCTCCCGTTAACGGCTACTAGACTAAATTAGGCGTTTTATAGTAAGAGTTAGTCTTGCGAATACAAAGCATGTCTTACTCACCTTACCGTGAGCAATAGTTCTCTATCAAGAATAAGGCATCAAAACTGATAAGGCGAACAATGCTTTTGATTCGCAAAAACTGTTTGTTACAAAAACCGGCTAACCTAACCTCTAGTCAATAAACTAACATAAACTAACAACTCATACCACCATCAACAACCTCCCCAAATTAATTAATACGTCATAACCACCAATTTCTAAACAAACATATATATATTCTACTCGTACATAAAAAAACGCTACACTAATAACATAAATGATCTAAACATGGCAAGAAACAAGAAGTAATATGTAAAGCTAAAAATGATAAAGAAAAAAAAGAGAGTAAGAAGGCAAAACCCAGATTATAAAGCATAAGTGAGGATCGAACCCTCGCCTCCGTCTCCAAAGGAGTGGGATTTTTTCAACTGATCAAACCCTCTTGCTTTAAAACATTGCACTTAAGAGTCTTTTTTGGGTAACCATGGTGTTTTTACCATTTAACCAAATAATACACGGGTTTGAGCCCACCGCCACACAAACTCAAACTAGGTAAAGCCATCCTTGAGGTTGGCGTGACCACTTAAGGTTGTTTGCATGCAGCAGGAATTGAACTTGAGACCTTACACATTTTAGAGTCATAGCCACAACTCCCATTGCCACTAGGCCACCATTGAGTGGTTCCATTAAGAGTCTTTACTATACACGATCAAGTACACTGTTCGAGAGTGTTGGTATGTTTTGAAAGATATGATCTATAATATCTATTAGGGGATTCTATTAGGGGATGAGTTTAGTTGAGTCTTTATAAATATTATAAATAAGTCTAGTTGGTTATTTAATATTAAGTTCAATTATATGGCAATTATCCAACAAGTTTAACGGGTCAAAATTTTCTTTTTTACTTATTTTTTTCATCATTTTTTACTATATGGGCAATAAAAAACTATTTTTTTACCAAAACCCGTCTAGACCCATACCCAACTCATTTAGATCTCACCTATTTAGACTCATGCTTTTAGAAGACCCATATAGACTTGAATCCGTTAAACCCAAACTCATTTAGACTTGTGATTCGACTCGACTCGACCCCAATATTTTGCCACCTCATAGCTTTCACTTCCCGCTTATTTTTATCGCTCACTTTTATTTTCTAGCTTGCATTTAGGCCTAAATCTTAAATTTTCATTTACCGCCCAAGTCTAACTTTCATTCCCCGCTTAGTTTTTGTCCACATATTAAAATAGATTTAGATCTCACAACTTTTCATCCAAAGAATACTTTCAGATGCTATCAAACATGTATCTCACTTTCCATCCAACATACTTGCGACATAATTCACGCCACCATTTCCATTGAAACATAATCATAAGAATCTTCTCCAACACTAACGAAAATACCACTTAACCCCTTGCCAGGTATGGAGTAATATTCTTATCTATTTATTCTTATGTGTATAATTTGTATATATTTATGTAAAGATATGTTCAAATAGCAATATTTTGAATTTAAGTTATTCTCATTTGTGGTATAAATACATGTCGCTGATTTAATTATGTATAATTGATTGTATGGCTGATTTTTTATGTTTTTTGTTATAATTGTGATTTAGGGATTTGTTTTTTTACTTTAAGGGTATGTTTGGTAAGCCGTAAGCTGTAAGCCGTAAGCTTTTAACAACAGCTATTGGCTGTATCTATTTTATTTATAAAAGTGTTTGGTATGTAACTGTAATTATAAGATGTAAAATGACATAAAAGAACAAATCAATAATTATAGACAAATGTAAGACATAAAATAGTTATTAGGTTTTACATGTTAACATAATTTATTGTGTTTGGCATGAGGCTTATAGAGGCTTATACGAGCTTGAGCTTTTAAAATAAGCTAACTTATAAAATACTCTCTCCGTCCCAAAATAAGTGTTTAATATAGACTTTTAGAGTCTTTTTCCATCAACTTTGACCTTAAATTGTTTTGTTTATGTTATATAATACTTAATGAAAACTATATCAATGAAAATACATTTAAAACACCAAAAAGTCAATTCATATATTTTTGCAGTATCAGGTATAAAAATGTCAAAAAAGAAATAATTAAGTTCAAAGTTGCAAAAGTTTGACTTTAAAAGTCAATAGTGGACACTTATTTAAGGACGAAGGGAGTAAGATTTTTTTTCTCTTACATGCTTATGAAAGATTTTATAAGCCATGAGCCACCATAAGCTCAATCCTATTGAAATGGACGTATAGGGGCTTCTAGTCACTCAAATGACTTAAATACTCTTTAAAATATAGTGGATTGTCACGCAAAAGTTGAAAGTATATATTAATTTAAAAAATATATTTCAAAATAAGTGACAACTTAATTAGCTAAATTAATTGGAAGATGATGACACATCATTATTGACTGAGACCAATTAGAGGAGGTTTAGCGTTAACCCTTATTAACATATATACAGTATATGCAAATAACTTTATAGGTGAGTACAAACATGTATATTATCTTTGTACTTGTGGACTAAGTTTGCCCATTTAATGCACACATTTTATCTCATATAACTGAAGTTAAATTTGTGTATATAAATACGAGGTCACATAAGTAATTTAAAGAGCAAAAAGCTTTGAAGTAAACAAAACGCTTTCCATATGAACGTTTGAATTTGGAGCTGTTATAAAAAAAAAGCTTTCATTTAATGTCACCAAACAAAGCTTTTTTCTTCTTTGTAGCTTTATGTTGATATTAAAAAGCTTTTAGCTCTAAAAAAGCATCAAAAAGCTCTTACCAAACAGGCATTTGGACTTGATACAAGTAGCGATGGCAAAAAACCTTGAACCCGACGGAGAAATTCGAATATCGAACTAGTTTAGGCGGGGCGGGGCGGGACATGCTTATCAGGTTTTAGGGCCGGTTTGGGGCTTAAATGG
>BQNB010057459.1:8935-38204 GCA_026074375.1 Tanacetum coccineum | reverse complement strand
CAATCTCACAATCGTAATATATGAGCAATTCTAACCAACGGCGTTGTCTCATGTTTAACTCTTTCTGATCAAGGATATGATGAAGACTTTTATGATCAGCGAACACAGTACACTTTGTGCCATAGAGATAGTGTCTCCAAATTTTAAGAGCGAACATAACTGCTCCTAATTCGAGGTCGTGTGTGGTATAGTTTTATTCATTAGGCTTAAGTTATCAGGGATGCATATGCAATAATTTTTTCTCTTTGCTTTAACACCGCTCCCAGACCTTGATGTAATGCATCACAGTAAATGACAAAGTGATCGTTTCCTTCTGGTAATGCTAAGATTGGAGCTTCACATAATTTTTGTTTTAGTAATGGGAAGGCTGAATCTTGGTCTTCTCCCCAGATATACTTTTTGTTTTTCTAGGTTAATTCAGTCAAAGACTTTGCAATCTTCGAAAAATCTTTGATAAATCTCAGATAGTAACCAGCAAGTCCTAAGAATTAGCGTACTTTTGTGGGTGTGGTAGAAGATGCCCAAATCTTAACTGTTTCAATCTTGGAGGGGTCAACGTAAATTCCTTGACTATCAATTACGTGCCCAAGAAACTGCACGATATTGATCCATAAATCACATTTGGAGAACTTGGAATATAATTTCTCCTTTTTGAGTAATCCCAAGATTATTCTCAGGTGATTTGTGTGTTCTTCTTTGTTACGGGAGTAGATAAGAATATCATCGATGAACACTATCATAAATTTATCCAAGTATGGTTTGCACACACGGTTCATGAGATCCATGAACACAGCAGGTGCGTTAGTTAAACCAAATGGCATCACTTGAAATTCATAGTGTCCGTACCTCGTTCTGAAAGCGGTTTTGGGAATATCTTCACCCCTGACTCTCAGTTGATGATAGCCTGATCTTAAGTCAATCTTTGAGTAAATAACCTCAAAACCTTGAGTTGGTAACAATAAGTCATCAATTGGGTAAGGGTAACAATTATTTATGGTATGGTTTATTCAACTCCCGGTAAATCGATACACATCTTGAAAGATCCGTCTTTCTTTTTAACCAAATTAAGACAGGAGCCTCCTAGGGTCGAAAGTACTTTGTCGTATAAAAACCTCGGTTGCTAACTCTTGAGTTGGTTAGATAGTTCCTGATTTTGGAAGGATGCTAATCTATTAGGGCTTGGGCTTACAGGTGCCATCCTGGAATTAGATCGCATTTGAATTAATTGTCAAACGGGAGGAAGGCCTGGTAGATTTTTAGGAAAAAAACTTCTAGGAATTCTTCTGAATACTGGGTATCTCTTTGTCTTTTCTCGCCTGACTTCTTTTCCCATAATTGGATTACAAAAAACCTTGAACAACCTCGGGGATATATACCCTTTTGGTTTTTTATTATAGGATATGTGACTTAGTCGGGTTTTTACTTTGGTTACTCGGATGATCAAAGTTTCACCGTTGATTGGGATGTGGACGACTTTCTCGTCATAGATAATTCTAGCATGATACTTGAATAACCAATCCATACCAATGACGACGTTGAAACTACCAAGTTTGATCGGCATAAGATCAATTTCGAAAGGTTGGTTTAACAAGGTCAGGGTGCAACCCTTAATAACGGTGTTTGTGCTTACTAGGTTTCCGTCAGCCATTTTGATATTGTAAAAGGTATCTAATGGGTGGAATATTTAGCATTAAGGCAAGAGATATGGATATGAATCTTTTATCGGCTCCAGAATCAAATAATACTCTAGCTAAATGTTAGTTTAGAAGGAACATACCCGTGACTACGTTCGGGTCTTGGTGAGCATTCCTATCCCTCAACAGGTTGGCTCTCCATGGGCATGTTATGGTGGTCTTTCGGCACTGATTTGCATAATGCCCTTTCTCTCCACATGCATGACAAGTAACTGTCACTAGTAGCAGATTACTTCCAGTGGCTGGCCCTTTGTTTTTGAAATTCTTGGTCAGATGGCCCACCTTGTTGCAAGTATTACACTTGACAGTGCAAGGTCCTATGTGATGCAGAGTGAATTTCTTACACAAGGAACGGTTTCTAGTATACCCATTATTTTCAGTTGGGGTGGTAGCATAAGCCCTAAAGGTTTCCTATCTTCTGTTCTATTGTGGTTGGTGATTATTGTAGTTGTTTTTGGTGTTGGTGTTACGGTAGTTGTTGTTGTTGAAAGTTCTTCTGTCATCAAACTTTCGTTTGTGATCACTTGATGCTTGCACTGGAGTGTGCTTTGTTACCTGATCCATTAGCCTATGGGCTATGTTAATGGATTCCTCTAGAGTTTGAGGTTTAGAGGCGGTAACATTCCCTTCAATACTTCAAGGCTATCCCCCAATGAAAACTTCTATCATTTTCTTAGAATCTGGCACCATAGTGGGACATAAGGTTGCCAATTCCTGGAATCTTCTCACATATGTCTTGAGATCACTCCCCTTCAGATGGTAAAATTCGTCTTCCATCTTCTGGACCTCAGTTCGGGGACAGTACTTTTTTATCAAAAGCTTCTTGAATTCAACCCAGGTTATATTGTAAGCTTCTTCTATCCCAATAGGTTGTGCAAAAGAATTCCACCAGGATAGAGCTTCTTTATTAAGAGTACAGTAGTAACTTCACCATTGCCAGTCTTCGGTATAGTTTCTAGGGGAAAACATTGATTCAGTTCGCTCAAACCAGTGGATAAGTCCAATAGCTCCTTCTGAACCTTTGAAGTTGATAGGTTGGTAGCTCATGAACTCTTTGTATCTACACTTTCTTGCTACAGGAGCTTCTCTTTCTCCGGTGTTCCTATTGGTATTGTCAGCATTTGCCATTATTGCAGCTTGTGCTTCCAGAGCTGTGGTAATGGCAGCTTAAGTCATGGCTGGTGCTTCAAATGTTAACGTCCATTTGGGAGGCATTCTATCACCATAAGACAACTCGTAATAAGAATGTATTACACAAAGTCATAAATGACAATGCTTATTTTTGAACCTTTAAGCATTTTAACAATTGTGATATTGAAGTAATAGTACTTATTTGTTATGGTTTCTAACAAGCATTGATCTATTAGAAGTCACGGTATGATTCATAATGATGAAGACAGAGATGATGATGCATATTATTAAAATTTCTCGTGTATCGTTATCTATAGGGTTGGATTATAGGATGAATAATATAAATCCGGTATATTGAAACAACCAAGGTATTAACGGGATCACATTGTATTATATCATGAACCAACTCGCCTTGTAATGTACATAGTCAAAATTTTGACAAGTGTTGTTATTTATACCACACATCCCGTGGCTAGGTTAAAAGCTATAACTAGTATCTAATCTAGTAGTCCGATGGTCCTTCCTGGCTGTTCTTGTGTTCATAGATTGCATTTAGAAGACTTTCCTTATTTGCTTGGTGATGAACATGGATCTCCTCGATAAGTTGTTCTAGGATTTGCAATCCTAAGCGAGCCAGAGCAATTTGTTTTTATTTCCCATTTGCTTTCTTTGAAGTTTAGCAATTTGAGTATGAGACTCTCGGAGTTCAGCTTTCAGATAGTCAGAATCTTGTTGTATGATTACCCAGCCATTTCTGAGACCTTCTATTTTGTCTTCTATGTGCTCAATGCGGTCAAGAGAGAGTTCATCTAGGTGATTCAAAATTTCCTCAATTTGCTCCTCGTGATGTTCCAGACTTGTCTTACGAGAGCTTTCTCCTATCTCAAATGCTTGAGGTAGGTCAAAAGTAAAGGAGGATGATCGGTTACGACCTCGTTTCTTAAGTGGCAATAATTCCTCAGGAAGAAAGAATTCTTGAGGATTAAACATTGGAGATAGCATTGAAGATGGAGGCACAATACTTGGTGGTGGAATAGGTGATTCTTTAGCATAGTATGCTTGCATGACCTTCATATAGGGGTCATCATGAAAAAATGAAAGAGTTGGTGAAGCTTTTGGAACTAAACCAAATGAGTTATTTGAAGAGCTAGAATAAGTATTTCCTGGTGAAGATGAGACATAGTCCGGGGAAGTCAGGATATAGTCCGAAAAGTTGGAGGAAAAAACATCCTCAATATTGGAAGTAGGGTGGTTGGGAGGAAGACATCACCTCTGTTAAACAAACCCAGTGATAAAATACATATTAGTTATTTATATAACAGAATATTAGTTAAGGACTTTACACACTATTTGGAAATGTAGATGGCACGGAGGACTTTCTTGGATGAAAAAAGAAAAGTAGTTATAGTTAAGGTTTCAACCTTGTTCTCTATAACCATGGCTCTTGATACCAATCTATAACACCCCCATTTTGACAAATATAGCAGCGGAAGCTAATCTGGGGTATTATTTCATAGTACAACAGTCATAATCATAGAAAACGACTCAAAAGAGACATTTTTGGAAAATTTAGTTATCATTCATTATTTCATCAGAGTTTTTACAAACAGAGGTCCCAAAATCTACATGAAAACATAAAGTTTGAATGATAACAGTTTAGCCATCTTCAAGTCTGTGCACTTCCGTGCCATGAGTTGCTCAATTACCTGAGTATACTTGCTAAAAAGATCAACACAATCGTTGAGTGAAATTCATAGGTTTATAATAAATAGTTTGAATACAAGTCATTATAAACAGTGGGTTACGTTGTTATACACCCATAAGTGTAATAATTGCAATGAGTACAATTATTATAGAAAACAGTATTATTGCCCTAAGCTCATGACACCGAGGCCTTGAGAAAATCAATAATCACAAGTAGTTGCCCCAACGGGTGCCTTTGCCAAACACCCGTATAGTGATTTAAATGAAGTGCATTTGGTTACTAGAAAGTATAGGTACACCAACGGGGAGTTCAGTCCCAAATAGATCTATTCACAGCATTCGCGCTTACTCCGAAAGTACATTACGGTTCATGATGGTGGGGTTCTTACATGGCAAAAGTAAGGACTTTAGGCATAATAATATATCCAGGATAGCATATAGTTGGAAAAATACTCGTATTTCATGGTTTATAGCATGTATCCCCCTCGCGGGTTTATGAAACATTAGAAGATTTAAAATGCGAGGCTATGAACTCACCTTAATACAGGAGAATTTGATTTGATGGCAAAAAGTGTATCAAGTGAAAGTAACGGCTCGTCAGCAACTTAGGGTAATTATGTCATAGTCTTAGTGTGTTGGTTTTATGTTTCAAAACTTCATAAAGTTTACGTACATATTTGATTTATTTAATTTATGGAATTATTGTATCACTGTTTGGGCTATCATAATCCAGAGGCATGTTAGGTATTGTTTGAGGAGCCAGTGCACTTTAAATCGTAAACCAGCATTATCATCAAAACATTTGGGCCCAAATGGAACCCCTCACATGAAATTCCATAGTAACATGATACGATAAAATTTTAAGTTTCTTCAAAAGCTAGTTGATGATAAATTACGTTAATTATATAACGTACTTGTTTTATAATGCGTCGATCGTTGATTAATATCGATAAATGTATCGAGTTTTAATAAAATTGAGTTTTATAATATTAATATATATTTTTATAATTTATATAAATATCATTCTATTTTAAATTTTTAAGTTTGCAAAAATGGCAATAAATACCCTTGGTTTATAAACTTTTACAAATTTAGTCCTTTATATATAAAGTATATATTTATTAAACCTTTAACTTTAGAACTTGGCAAGATAGGTCCTTATAGTTATAACTTTGGAATAATGACATTTTCAACCCTTCTAGTTATAAATTTCATAAAGTTACGATTGTACCCCTTTCAATGAATAATTTGCAAATCAAGATCCAAACTTTATAATTTTGATATTTTTGAAATCCAAAAAGTTTTGCATGTTATAGGTTATTATAATAAGCTAAAATAAGATGTTCTAACATAACAAAATTTTAGAAAAAGGATTCGTTATCTAGAAAATCAAAACGGGTCATTTTTAGGGTTTTAACCAAAAACGCATGGGTTTGTGGTTCAAGGGATCAAACAAGAGTTTATATAGAATCTAACAAGGCTAATGAAAGTTCTAAAACAGATCATGAGCTTATTGAACAAGATTTTGAGATTATTGAGCTAAATATGGTTAAAAAGGGTTGTTTGAGTTTGTACGCCTAGAAACGACTTCAAGGGTTTCTTTTTCTTGATTCTTAGCTTCATTTTGATCTTAAGGACTTCTCTTGATCCTCCTTGGTCTAATTTAGGAACTCCATTTGTATGTTGTGATGAGTTTTTGTGGTGTGATTGACAGACAAAAAAAAAAAATTTTTTTGGGGGTTCGGCTTAATTTATATGGGTCAAAACCCTTGGTGCCCAAGTTTTATGATTGAAGTAGGGATCAAAGGCTATAGGTAGTGAGTAATGAAGGCTATAAGGTGAGTATGAGAGACTAGAAGTGTAGCTTTGAGTGGTGGAAGGATGTGGAGGGGTTCAGTTATCATAGGGGTAACAGGTGGTATTGTTTTACTGTGGTGGTTAACGGGTGGTGATGGAGGTTTACTTGATGTTGACGTGGTGACCATGGTGGTGAGGTCATTAGAGGTTGCTGAGGTTGCTAGGTTACTAGCTTAGGTGTAAATTAGGTCACAATAATGAATTGAAAAAGGGTGTCGGGTTGGTTTGTTTGGGTTAAGGTTTTGGTTTTAAATTCGGTTAGGGGTTATGGTTTTGGATAGTTTAGGGTTTAGGATTAAGTTTTTGTGTTTAGAGTAGGTTTTAGGATTAGGTTTGGGTTTAGAATTAAGGTTTGGATAAGGTTTAGGTTAAAATGAAATGGGTTTTTTTTTTTTTTTTTAGGGTTCTCGTTTCAGTGTTTAGGGTTTTAGATTAGGGTTTTAGGATGACTTAGGGTTTAGGTTTAGGGTTTAGGAGTCATGCATTAAGTGTTTGTACCTTGTGCTAAAGTGGTAGTAAGAAACTAAAGTGATTTAGGAGGTAAAATGACCTAGTTTGGTTTTCTTGCATTATTGACTTCTATATTGGGCTTTAGAAAGTTGTAACTTGATTTAGGAGGGAAAATATATTCAAATGTTGTGCATTTTTATACTTGTACAATCGCCTTGAATACTTGTTCATCCCTTTTATATGTATAATCAAATATAATTAGGGTTTGTTATTAAACCATTAACGGATAAAGTTGTTTTGATATGACGTTGTAAAATGTATGTTAAATGGATAATGTACTTGGTAAAATGATATTAAGATATAGACTTGACATATTGCGATGTTTATGATATAAACATAGATATAGATGGCATTGGTAGAGGTTGTGTGAGCTCGTTTACTTTAAAGATGCAAGTTACGTTGATTAAATAGATAAAGCAAAAGTTTCCCTGTAAAAAGGAGGTATATATAATAGATGGATATTTACAGTGCATCTATTTTTAATAGATAGATAATTACAGTGATGTAAATTAGGGTTGTTATACTAAATTCCTTATAAAAAACTCAAATCTTGATTATGAAAACCCTAAACTGCAATAACAACTTGAAAACACCTTAGATTATACCCCCTTGTACACTTGTATACTTGTAATATCAAGAAACGGAAAACAAATGGAATGTGTGGAGCTTATTGTGAGCCGTGAGCTCTTGTAGAAAGAAAGAGAGTTTTGTGTTGTTTTTGGATGATGAAATGAGTATGAATGACTTAAGTGTTGAATATATATAGAATGGAAGTAGCTAGTTCTTGGAAAATATCTAGAGACAATAAAACACAAACCTTAATGAAGGCATGGGTTGAGGTATGGGACTGTGTAAGAAAGTAAGGAAATGCTAGCTTGTGTAAGTATCTTGTAATGATGTTGGTTTGTATTTGGTACTTGGTATTAGCTAGCACATGGTATAAGGTATAAGCTAATAAGTTGTATACTTTTCTTGTATAGACCATAAGGGGCCGGTCCATATGAGTGTAAATGGGGGAGGGAAATGTTAAATTTTTGATAAGGTATAAATATTGAGGTATTGATAAAGGTGGTATAGTTTACATGCATCCATGAAAGCTCAAAACGCGAAACGTAAACGTTTTACGTAACGTATAAAAATAAAATATGAAAAGTTATAAATTATCTTCGTAATAATAATATAAACACGTGTTTGACGTAAACTTTTATTTGTTTGATCTCGGTTTATGTTGAATGTTAATTTTTAATTTACGCTATTTAACTAAACGGTTGAAATTTATTAGTTATACGCGTAAATGTTTAAAATAATTATTTTGAGTTTATGCGTAAAATGACTGAAATTGCGATTTAGGTACAGTAGCTTTAGAACTTGGCATTGATTATCTTTTTGAGACCACCAAAATGAGCATTGCACTGAGGTAACTTAGTGTAATCGTTGTAGATAGGATAAAAGGCAAATATTAGGATTATCCCTTAAATAGCTCATCTATTCATGTTATGTTATGTGTATATTGACTGTTCTTATTGATTAGTTCAACCCCCCCCCCAGTTAAAACCCTTTGTTACACTCATCTTTAGTGCAAGATACCCCTAGTACAACATGTTGAGCCATTCTTTAATTTTTGTTAAACCCATTATATGTTTGTTTCGTTACACCAATCGCCTAGCCTACCTTGTAGTTTCTTTTAGGCTATAGTCGGGGAGTTGATAGTTAATTTTGGTTCCACTGGTGAAAATCACGAGTTATGGTAAAGGATATATGAAGAAAATTGAGTTTAGAAGATAGTTGATCTCAAGTGGGGGGATTCTCGTATATATATGTGTTCGTATTGTTTATTTTTTTATTGTAACATTGTCTTGCATAAAAAAAGCGAAAAATAGGATAAAGAGCTGCAAGCAGTTTTTTTAGTTGCTATTATAGGTGATCGTAAATATAAATAAGCTTATGTGTCGTTAAGTATAGTGATAAGTATTCCAGCCTTGTCCAGCTGGCGTTGATTAGACGATGTATGTAAACAGGTAGCACCTATAAACCCGTCTCATTTCTATCTCTCCTTTCTATTTAAGTTTATATTTGTACAAGAAGGGCATTGTACATCTCAAGTGGGGGTGAAGAGAGATAAAAATAAGTGATTTTAGAGTATTTGGTTAGATTATGTGCTAATTTTGCCCAAAAAATTAAAAAAATGACACATAATTTTTTTGTTCATTGTTGATGAAGACCGAGTTAATGCGTCATACTTGCCTAGTTTATGGAGATTATGAGGAATTTCATTACACATTATACGCATTAGCTCGCGTAGTTTGAAGAACCCTTGACTCACGGTTCTTGCCTTATAGGATTTGAATGCGACTAGTGACGGGGAGAGTATGGACTTAGGAGACTATATGTTTGTTTACTTTTCATTTTACACCCATTTAAATGTATTCCCAGGTCTTTATCCTACCCTTAATCATTATTAATCCTAACCTTTATCTTTATGCGGAGTTACAGACTGGGCATTCACAGGTGTCTCGTTCATGGATTTGAGCGAGCATTTGTGGTTTTGTCACCTTTTCTGGAATATTAGTATTGGTAAAGATTGTATTATAAGAATGATCCACCCGTTAGCCTTATTCTTGTGTCAATCCATTTGCCTTTTAGAATAGTTGCATTTAGACTCTAGTGGTGGAGATTAGTATCATTGCCAAGCCTATGATAGAATACTCACCTTGACTGAGCAGTTGGGAGTGATCAATAAAAAACTACAAACACATAGATTAGTGAGAGTATGAGTGATTGTTTCGATTTTCCTGAGGTTCTCGGTTAGATTTTTCTGCTAGTAAATTTTTAAATTTATGTCTTCCAAGATAACTTGGGAAATATCTTTTTAGAAATAATTTAAAAAGGTCTACTCAAGAAAGCCGCATTCAAAAGGAAACTACAGCGTAGCTGGACCATTAGGGCTACGCTGTAGCCAATCATTATTTGGCGGGGTTATTCAAGCTTAAGAATAACTACGGCGTAGTTGACCCGTTGGGGTTACGTGTTGCTTTTCAAGTGTTATTGGAAGTTTTGTGATGACATCATAACTACGACGTAGTTGGACCATTTTGACTATGCTGTAGCTTAGGAAGGAAAATAAAGTCGTAAGTAGCTACAGCGTAGCCGAGATAATAGAGCTACGCTGTAGCTAGTCCCTTAGACGCCAAGGAGTTACACCTCCAGGGATCTAAAGTGTAAAGTTTTACTTATATTTCAAGGACTAAAGTTAAAATAGAGAAGAATGATCAAGGGCCAAATGTGTACAAGCTTCAAAGTGTCAGTGACACTATCAATACAAAACGAATGGAATTCATTCCACTCATTCTTCTTCTACTTCTGTTTAGTCGAATGCAAGGAAAAGGGGAGAGCAGTCAGCTTGGGTGCTTGGTTTGGTATAGGGCAAACCCTTTGGGGTTTGCCATAGGATTCAACTAAAGGACCAGGAGCATAATATTTAGCATGATTTGTACACAACACTTCAATCAATTGAGTTTGATTCAATTTCTTTATTGACTATATTATTGATTTGATTCGGCTTTTAATTGATTATGTTTAATTATTTATTCTTCGGCATGTAATTAATTAATTATCCTTTAGTTTATTTATTTTTGATCTTACAGTCTGATTGTTATTTTATTTGGATATCCTATTTTCCTGTTGTATGATCCTTGTGTTTTGGTAGTGCTAAGGCTAGTGTAGATTTTATTAGCTAGTGATTAGGCGGAAACAATAGTTTAAAGGTAGTCTAATAGGTTGCTTGAGATGGGACCATCATCTCGATTGTAAGGGATCAACGTAATACCGCATGCATTAGATTAGACAAAACCTTATAAAGCGCGGGAAATCCTTTTAGGAGGGTTTAGTGTCAAGTAGTTGGGATGTCGACACTTAGACGGGTCTTAGGAGAGTTGGGGGTTTAATGACTATGAACTAGATACCCGACTACTATGAACAATGAGGTTGAGATCGTAGGAATTATAGGTTATGTAGCGACTACAAATCGGACCTAGTGATATTAGAACCACCATATAAAACGAGAATTAGACATTACACTTAAGATCATAATAACTAAACTTAGGATTATTAGCTAAGAAAATGCGTTCATCTTTTTAATTGTTTACCACTATACCAGTTCCCTTTAAGACAAGTTAGGTTCTCTTAAACACCAATTTACGTTATAAAAACTGAAATGCATTTATTTACTACTTTCTTAAGTAGATTGTCATTTCAATTAGACAACTAGAGGGTACAAACCATTCTTAGGGTCGACACCCGTACTTACCAGTCACTACACTACTACACGATAGATTACACAGCTCTTTAGTGCATAGGAATATTCTAGGTAGTTAGAGTTTTATAAATGTAAAACCTGACGTAATTTATTTAAATAAAATACGCATCAAGAGGAAGGGTGGATGTTGAAAGGGATAATTTAAATTTCAAATTCAAATATCAACATGTGGGATAAATGTGAGGAAAAGTGTATGAAGTGTGTAGGATTTAAATTTCAAATGTAGAAATGTGAGGAGAAGTGTATAAAGGAAGCATTAAGAGTGCGTGTGTGTGTAATTTGAAAATCAAATGAGTGTGTGTATGAGTGAGGAGATGAAGAAGAGAATGAATAGGGAATGTATGGAAGAGAATGTTGAGATGTGATGGAAGGGAGCCTATGGTAGGAATGAATGGGACAAAAAGTTATAGAATGTACGATGTGTAAGGGAATGTGAGTTGTCAAGTAGGAGGGTAAGAGTAGGGAAGGTTTAAGTAGTGAAGCTTTATAGCTGTGAAGAAGGTGATGATAAAGGTGAGGATAATCAAAGGATTGATTTTGGGATTCAATCATATTGTCATTAAGGAAGAAAAAAGTTTAACAATGATGATTTGGGAAATAGGAAGGAATGTTTATTGGAATGTTATGATTATGTGAGAAGACGAGAACAATCATTTGTTGTGGGAAGAAGGGATTAACAAATGATTGAGGAATGTTAAGGTTAGAAGTGACGTGTAGGTGATATGTGAGGAATACATGTGGGAGTTTGTAAAACTTTTATGTATGAAATGTAAGAAGGATCAAAGAATAATTAACCTTCAATTACCACAAACTCAAATAGTCATTAAGACTTAATCCATGATTATCAACAATGGATTTGATCACTAATCATCTTGATGCAAACAAGCTAAGTGCTTTGCATCTCAAGTAAAGCATATCCCGTAACGGGAAAGGATGCATTTACGCAAAGTGGCCTTTGACTTAGTTTGACCAATAAGGGAGTAAAACCCGTTACGTGATTAGGAACAACGTAAATTCAGATTAAGTTCAGATGAATACTTTCGTTTAATATTATTTTGAAAGTATGTTTATACTAGGTTTAGAAAGACGTTTCGGGCTTGGATAGAGGCATTTGATAAAGTAAATGAGTTAGTGTTTTGTTGAAAATGGGAGGATTTGTTTTCGCTCCTTTCTAAGTCTAAACCTCGTTTCGAGTGTTTTTAATTGCTCAAGTATCAAGTACATACCTTTATTTATAGATCCACATGTGTTGGTAACAGTAAAGCCGACGAGAAAAAATTCCATAAAACGGAATTTGAGAGTGGCGCGTTAGCACGTACTAAAGCGTGAACGCGTGCCAGACCTCATGTATGTTTTTTGGATTTTAGCTATCGTTTATTATTTTAAGTGTTGCAAACGTTTATTTATCATCATCGAAATAAAGGAGATCTTAGTCAGTGTTGCCCCAATACCTCCCTTAAACCCAAAAACATAAAAATATAAACATGGCAAAACACTACATCACAACCACGCAGTTTATATTTTGGATTGTGGCTCAGGATCGTGTCATGCATGATTAACACCTAAAAGCAAAAAAGTACTTAATTAAGAATACATTTGAAAATACATAAGCTATGGTTTACTAGGATATACTATATATGCACATGCACCGCATATACATCACATCCTAAAGTACATAGCAACACCAAGCAGTTTCACCCGCAATTGTCTTTTAGAACAATGACGGTTATTACCTTATTGTTACATATTGCCAATTTAAAATTTTGACTTTTAAAATTTGCAAACCCTAGTTAGGGTTTTTCTCATTCCTTTAAATTTTATAAAGCATGTGACTCAAGTAACAAGAACCCCTAAGTCACCAAGTTTAGTTTAAAAGAAAATTATTATGGACTTTTAAATAAATATTTATTTTCCTAAAATTCCCGTCATGCTTAAATTATTTTAAACCCTAATTTCCATATGTAGGAATCAAAGACTCCTAAATAAAGGGTAAAAACTAAAAAATAATCAATTTATGAAAACTACTAGTTTGGTCACCAAGATTTATGCTTCGTCAATATTTTTAATCCCATCTGGATAGGATTAATAAAATCGACCCTCATAGAGTTTGATTTAACTTGGAATAGTTTTTCTCGCTTTTCAATTAATCTTGTTTTTTATGATTACTTATGGTAACCTATGGTTTCCATATTTAGTATTAACGTATTTTTAGGAAAGTTTGCACCTTTATAAATATAATTAAACCCTAAATCATAAAATGAACCCAAGGTTTAATGCATGCAAAGAAAAACAAATTCAATACACCATAGTTCTTTTAATCATGACAACAATATTAAGGTTTCCATATGGAATTTTAAATTAATTTTTTCTATGAAAAATCGACACCCTTAAGGATTAAAAATCCTTGTGTAATTTTCATTTAGAAAACCATAAAATTCTAAGTCGACAACTCAAAAGGGTTCGAAACTATGTGTATTTTGGATAGGTTTTCTCGCAATGCAGGAAATTAAGATTCAAGTAAAAACCCTTAGTTTGTCAAAAACGCAAAATACCTAGAAACCCTAATAAGCAAAATTCGACCAAACCCTAGCATCACAAAAATAAAATTTGATTTTTACGGCAATATTAGAAATTACTAAGAACCCTAACTAGTTTATATATGTACAAGATGGCTTTGATACCACTGTAGGGATTTGGTGGTCACCCGCATGACAAATAAAACATGCACAACATTAAATAAACAAAGAAAGCCATGCAGACCAGAACCCTAATTAGTCAGATCTCCTATACAGTTATATAACCTAATCTACCACGTATAAAGGGTGTTTAGGATACTTACTTGTTCATCCTGCTATATGTAAGCTCCTTGACCTTTGACAGTGGCGCGAAACTGATGCGGTCGTCGTAGGACTTCTACACGAAGTTTTACAACTCCTAGGCAGAGTACCTAACCGTTGTAGTAGTAGTATAGGCAAGACTCGGGGGTTGTTATCGTTCTCTAGGGGAATAGGTTGGGAAGGCTTGATCACGGTCTAACAAAATTCTAGGGGTTGAGAGAAGATTATTTTTGTGTTTTTATATTTTATAAAAAGCAGGTAAATCTATGGTTTGAGAGGTTGGTTTCTTTAACTAATAACTAAACTAATTAATATCTAAACTACTAGTGATAACTTTATGATAAATAATGTATTTACTTAATCATGCACTACTTATCAGATTGCTTCTCCTAATCCTGTTGCCTTGTCACACTTGTGATGATTTGTGTAAGTATTTCCTAGGTCATGAACGGATTACACGAACTCGTCGTCTATTTAATATTCCGTTAAGGCAACGCACAAGTAAGGTGTATGAAAAGACTATTAAAGGCCTCTAAAAGTATATTAAATGCGTGTGAAATATCATAAGAGGGATCAACCATATAAGGGGGTAAGGTAGTATGAAGACTGTTACCCAATGGTATCCTTTCTATGCACTTGCATTTCCCTAGACGTGTCTACAGGGATATAGACAAAAGCTAGTTTTCTACATCTTGCCGGCTCACAACCGATGTTACAGCCTTCTAAAAGGTCTTTTTATAGAGGGAAGCTACCGAAGATCGTAATATGTTTGCGTATATCTTGTTATTATTGGAGGCGGGCCGTTGTTGTAGTCCTTCTAAAGGACGAGGTATAATAATGTTGCTTAATTTTTGTTCTTTTTTTGTGCCTTAAAAATACATAAGGGTATATAGGTGCAAAATAAGATTGGTCATTCATGTCTTTAAGAGTCTTTGGGTATATGGACATGAATGGTGCCTTGCTAAGTAGCCTAATAAAAGCAAATTTTGGTGCTCGATTGTGGTCTTTAATCTGATGACATTTGATCTTTTGAAAAAGGTCTAGGAGCTATTATTCGTTCTTAATCCGTTACGCTTTATTCTTTGGAATTACTAAGTATCGAAAACACAAAAGTCTTAAAGAGCCTTCGGGTATATGACTTAGTAAAATCTTGAGATACTAAAGTAGGATTTGCGGGAGGAAAAGTAAATACACCTTTAACTATTTAATGAGTAGTGTTTAGTGTCATGAATTGTAATTGACAATGATCTTGTTCTTTTTGCATTAGAAACGGAAAAGTGAAAATTCGGGGATGTGAAGTTATCTTTTAGTCAATTTAAAATGTGCTTTTTTGTTCTATGATCTTAAAGTTACAAAATGGGGTATGGAAAAAATACATTATGTCAACACAAATAAGTTGTAGTTAGGTAGTTAATTATCAAGAAATTCTTTAAAAAGAGAAAAATCTTGAAAATAGGATAATCGGGTGTTTGATAAAATTGTGTTCTCTTAACTCTCTCAACAAAAATCTATGTAACTCTTCAAAGTGTTGTTTGGGGAAGCTTCGAGGTATTTGGTTAATAAGGCTTGTATATTTCGTGAGGGACTCGCAATCGTTTAGTTTGGGGAATTTTGATAAGTGATAAATACACATATCCATTTATGCTTAAAATAACCCAAATAAACCCAAAACAAACAAAAATGGCAAAAATGTGCTTGTATTTGTGTTTTGTGTGTGCAGGTACGGATATATCAATATACTCACATGTTATCACATCAAAATAAGGGCAAGCCAGAACACGAGACAGAAGAGTGAACAAAAGTCATAAGCAAAGCCAGGGAAAAAGTCAAATCTACAATAAACTCCAGTAATCTTGGTCCAAACAAAAGTCATACAAGACCCAAATAACCCTATCTTTCAGAAAAATCCAAATATAGTCCTTACCCCTTATGAGGCTCAAAACACCTAAAAACCCTATCCCCAGTCTCCCTTATTAACCAAAAGCCTAAAGCCTTAAGCCCATTTAACTAGCCCTTCTTCTCTTTAATAAAATCTCCAGGGACCAAACATTGAATATTCTCAAAATCGTTTTATAACTACACCTTTTATAAATAAAGAGAGGGACTGAAATTGCAATGTGCCCAAAGTTTAAAAGTTATTAACCCGTATTCAGTTATAAAAAGGGCGCCAAACACAATTTACTGTTCATCGTCACTATCATTTCACCACCCAGGGTAAATCAAGGGGAAAATCCAAATTGAAGGGTGATTACGACTATTCAAGGGCTCTCTTGCACAATAGCAAGGTCAAAACAGTCTTATCAAAGTTCTCATTGGCTCATTAGCTCAAGCAAGGATCGTGTATAAGAGGGAAAGCACAAGTGAAGCTCAATTTTTACACTAAATGCTCTCACACAACTAGCATAAGTTGTCACATCAAAGAATGACAACTTGGCAATCCGTGTGAGTATGCATTTGATCCAACGGCTCAAACATTAAGATCCAATGATTGAAGGAATGAAAGGTGTAGATCAAAAGGAGCGTGGGCATCAAGCAAGGGGCTAGAAGGATCCATGTCTGGCTATAAAAGGCCACACCATCACACACACATGTATATTTTCTTTTTTTAGTTTAGCCTAGTGTAGTTTTAAAAAGCTTAATGTAATTTTTAAATCAGTTGTAATTTCTTTTAAGTAATGTAATTCAGCTCTTTTTAATGAAATTTAGTTTAAGTCAGTTATAAGCTCTCTTTTCTTTTTTATTCATAAGCTCTCTTAATAAGCCAAATTGTCTCAATAAGCTAATAAGCTTATTTTAAGCTCTTTCAGTCTTTAAGCTGAAATAGAGCTTATTTAATTCAGTATTAATCATATCTAAATCTTAAATCAGTTTACCATATATTTACCTTTGCATTTTGGGATTATTAGCTTATGGGAGGTGGGATTATAAAGGAAGGTTCCAAGGACTTATACCCTCTAGCTTATATTAAGCCTAGGGAGCTTGTAGCTGCAAATTTGTTCTCTTGTTTAAGATAGTGGATTAATGTAAGTTTCCCTTATTTTCCTTTTGAACTAAGTTTTCTATATTTAGATTTTGCTTATCTGCTTAATAGCTTATTGATTGTGCTTATTTTAATTTCTAATTGCTTAATTATGCCTAGCTTAATCTTATTTTGCTTTATAATCATCTGTTTTAGTTTAAATAAAGTAGATTATAGTTTTTTTAAAAATATTGTCATAAAACTTAAAAATCCTAAAAATTAGTTAGATTAGTTAATTAGATCTCTGTCTAAGTTTTTTAATAGTTAGTTTATGTTTAATAAGTTAGTTAAAAGCTAGTTTTTATCTGGTAGTTAATACTTGTTAATTAGATTTGCAATTTAAGCTTTAACTCAAACCTGTCATCACTTTAAAGGGGTGTTTGGAATAAGCTTCTTTGACCACAAATAGTCAAAGTGAGCTTTAGTTTTTCATTGAGTCAGTTTAAATTTAATATAGAAATTATAATAGTTAAAGAGTTTTTATAAGTTAGATTTTGAAAATGAAAAGATTAGAGCTTATTTTCATAGTGTCAGCACCAGGGGAGTTTTTAGCTTAGGATTTGATAGCTTAAGTTTGATTTTAGCTCTTTGAGCTTTTGCTAGTGAGTTTAGTGTGTTCATACACACTCAATAAGTGTAAGTAGTGCAGGTTTATCCTTCTTAGGTAACCTGCACTATTGTTTTGCACTTGTGCAAAGTGCATCAGTAGGAACTAAGGTATTCCTATTATCTCTTTTAGCTTAAGTTCAAAGTTGGAATTCAGTGGATTAGCTTCTTAAGGTTAAAATTAAGATAGATTTGTTATTGCTTATTATAGATTAAGATTAAATTTTATTTTCTAGCTTATTTTCCTAGTTGAATATTGACAGCAAAGTAAGCTAGGAAAATAAGCTAGAATATAAAAAGTTAAGTATTAATACTGAATTAATAAGCTTATTTCAGCTTTAAAGACTTGAAAGAGCTTTAAAATGTGCTTATAGACTTATTGATGACAATTTGGTTATTAAGAGTGCTTATTATTAAAAAGAAAGAGGAGCTTATAACTAACTTAAACTAAATTTCATTAAAAAGAGCTGAATTACATTACTTAAAAGAAATTACAACTGATTAAAAATTACATTAAGCTTTTTAAAACTACACTAGGCTAAAACTAAAAAAAGAAAAGATACATGTGTGTGTGTGGTGTTGGGGGGCTTGTATTAGCCTTGCCATGGATTCTTTCAGCCCCTTGCTTGATGCCAACGCTCCTTTTGATCTAACAACCTTCATTCCTTCAATCACTTGGATCTTAAGTTTGAGCCGTTGGTTTCAATGCATACTCACAAGGATTGCCAAGCTGTCATCTTTGATGGACGGAATTGTGCTAAGTTGTGTGAGAGATTTTAGTGTAAAAATTGAGAGCTTCACTTGTCCTTTCCCTCTGTACACGTTCTTGCTTGAGCCAATGAGCAATAAGAGCTTTGATAAGCTGTTGTGGACCTTGCTAGTGTGCAAGAGAGCCCTTGAATAGTCATTATCACCCTTTTATTTGGATTCTGAACCCTTGATTTTACCATGGGAGGTGAAAATGATTAGTGACGATGAACAGTAAATCGTGTTGGCGCACCCTATTTATAACTGAATACGGGTTAATAACTTTTAAACTTTGGGCACATTGCAATTTCAGTCCCTCTCTTTATTTATAAAAGGTGTAGTTATAAAACGATTTTGAGAATATGCAAGTTTGGTCCCTGGAGTTTATTGAAAAAGGAATGGGCTAGTTAAATGGGCTTAAGGCTTTGGGCTTTTGGTTTAATAGGTGTCCGGATAGGGTTTTTTCAGGGTTTTGGGCCCATATGGGTTATTGGGACTTTTTTGGATTTTTTCTATTAAGTTGAGGGGTTATTTTGGGTCTTGTTGACTTTTGTTGACCAAGATTGACTAGAGTTGACTGTAGATTTGACTTTTTCTGGCTTTGGCTTCCGGCTTTTGTTCACTCTTCTGTTCTCGTGTCCGTGCTTTGCCCGTTTTTTGTTTTCATGTGATTCTTTATATATACGTACATGCATACACAAACATAAATACAAGCACATTTTGCCATTTTTGGTTTGTTTTAGGGTTATTTGGGTTATTTAAAGCCTAAATGGATATGTTTATTTTACACTTATCAACCCACTTTGTACCAATAGCATAATGACCTTTAGGTAAATCTACAAGAACCCATACCTTTTGTAGTTTGAAACTATCGAGTTTCCTCTGCATTGCTTTCCCATGAAGATCAATAGAGCTTTAGAAACTTCTTTTTGGTTCTTCCTGAGAGAGGAAACAAGCAATACAGACATGTATGAAGGTCCTGATGAGTCTTTCCTTCACTATAGGGGACCAAGAAATCCTTGTCAGAGTAGAAAGTTGTTTTCTTCTTGTCTGAACAGATGACTGCACATCACCAATCACATGATCAATTGGGTGATCTTTGTAAATTCTTGTATGAGGAGTGGAAGAAACTGCATAAGATGGTGAAATATTCCCCAATTCAATTTCTTGATCCTCCACTTGTGTGTCTTCAGATGTAGGAATTTGTCCCATCAAGTCTTCAGGAGTAGCAGTATTAACTTCAGGGACAGCAGTACTAAACTATCTACTACCAGTATTAACTTCTGGACTGGCAGTATTAACTTGTTGATCAGCAGTACCATTATCTGAAGGACTCAAATCATCATGAGTCTTTTCTGAATCATCAATCTCATCATGTAACCCATTTGTCTTGGTATTTGAGCATCAGCAACAGATCTGGGTGAAGCATCATCAAAATATGAAGCATCCTTCCAAATTGGCATGACAATACAATCTTGATTATCTTGATCTTGTTGAGAAGATGTACTAGACTCAGAAACTCCTTGTATACCTGCAAAATCATTAGAAAAAGTCCTGTAAACACTGGGTACAATCTTCATTAATTGGGTTATACGGAATCAAGATCAAAGCCACTTTGACATTTCCTTCTTTTATAGGTTTATTCTCTAAGAACCTAACATGCAAGTTTTCCTGAACTTTTCTGGTTCTAATGTTGTATACCCTAAAAGCTTTGCTACTTAAGGAATATCCAACAAAGAAACCTTCATCACTTTTTCCATCAAAACTTGACTAAAAAAAATAAAACTTTTAAAAATTCTAAAAGGGGGGGGGGGGGGAAAAAAAAAAAACTTGGGGGAGAATAGTATCATGACATCCAATGGTTCATGAAGCCTTCAGGGGTTTAATACCTCTAAAGAGTTCATAAGGTGTCTTGTTATAAGGGCCTTGATATTAAGACCCTATTTAAAAGCCGTAAAACAAACTTCTGCCCAAAAATGTTGTAGGTAAACTTAGAGTCAGCTAACTTTGTTCTAGCAGGCCTCATATGAGTGTCATTATTCTTCCTTTCAACTATACCTTTTTGCGTGAGGGGATGAGTGTCCTAGCTACACTATAATTCACTTTTAATTCCTTTTTCCCTCAGAACTCATCCATCTATTTGTTTTTAAACTCGTCCCATTATCACTTTGTTTTATCTTCATTTTTTATCCATTAGGTTTTTCTTATCTCCATTTTTTTGATAAGTTTTTAAGGATCTCACTTGTTTCATCCTTAGTTGTTAAAAAGAAAACCCATGAAAATCTACTATAATCATCAGTGACTACCAAGCAGTACTTTTTATGCATTAGACTACTAACAAAAGTTGGACCAAAGAGATCCATATGCAGCATAAACAATGGCTTAGTAATGGGATTAAAGGCCTTGGTCTTACAAGAGGCTCTGTGTTGCTTGCCTTTAAGGACTGCAACACAAGTTCTGGTCACTTCTCAAATCTTTGTATAGGCAATCTCCTTACTAGATTTACTTTGACATGTTTATTAATATTCTTAAAATTTACATGACCAAGCCTCCTATGCCATAGCATTGATTCCTCAGATGTAGCCTTTGCAACTAGACAAGTTAAACCATCTTTAGGAACTATGTTTTTCATATCAAAACTGTACATGTTATCCTGTCTAGGAATTTTAAGAAGTATCTGATTTTCATCAGGCAACTTAAAATTAGGAGATAGGACAAGACATTCAGAGTCAGTAAAAAGAACATAGTTCTTTTTGTCACACATTTGTGAGACACTAAAGAGGTTGAACTTTAACTCTTTGACAAAGTATACATCATCAAAATCAAGATTATCAGTTTTAATAGTACCTTTGCCAGTAATTCTGCCTCCATAGGCTCCTCCACCAAAAGTAACATAACCTCCATCAAAGTCTTTGAAATCTGAAAGATGGGCTATGTTTCCAGTCATGTGCCTTGAGCATCTACTATTAACAAATCCTTTATCATTTAGCTGTGAATTGCTCTGCACACAAAAACTATGAAGTTAGTTTTCTTTGGGACCCCAAGCCATTACTGATGGTTCTGCCTCGTGCATCAATGTAATTATATTTGTTAAAAACTAGTGATGCACCATTGGGTTTGATAGGTCTCCAAACCCAACATGCTGAGTGCCTTAACAGCACTTACATCCCTTGCCTGACAGTATTAACATTTTGCCTACCAGTATACATTTTGGTTATAAAATCTTTTTGTAATGTTGTTCCACCATATCCCCCTGCCCTACCCCCTCTCTCAGAGCCCCAATGCCCCTCTCCCCCCGGGGGTGCAGAAAACAGTCCAGAACCTTGTTACCCTAGTTCGACTACCAGGCAATAGTTTGTAAAATATCGTCTTGTTCTTACGGACGGATAGATTACTGTTTATGGATGATGAGGGGTAGTGTAGATGTAAAATCAAAGTTTAATGAACCATATGACTACTACACCAGCCTGTCACCTCTATGCGGAGATAGGGCTTATCCACCCTAGCTAGGAGTACGCTTATAAATGGGCTATTTGTCACCCATATCCAGTGTTTCATTCATCGATAGTACTCTCCACATTAGATATTGAGACAAACAATTATGCAATTTAAACCAGGTTTATTAGGACAAAGTGGATCCCTAGGTGTTGATCTTTTAAAATTGGAGACGATAGACGATGATTAGGAATTAGGATTTAAAGAAGTTTCTTTTCTAGGAAGAGGACTTAGTTCGCCCGTTAGGCCAAAAGAAGTAGAGAATGTTAGGATTAAAGAAATGCTCATCGCCGATTCGAGTTAATGGTAATCAGTATCATGATTTAGGCATCCAAGTGCCTTAACAGATTATATCGCATATTGCTCTCCTCATGGTTACGAACCAATGATGTGATTACGCGACGCATCTACTGTCACACTCGCAACTGTGAGATACAAAGTCACTATGTCTCGCCTAGGAGGTAAAACCTCGCTCCTTCACTTTTAATCTATCACTAAAGTTTATAGGGTACTAGAGTCAGGTCGTGACTTCGAGGACGCGTAAAGAATTACATAGCGTCTTGCTCTCTCATGTTGTTCTAATTCTACTGTTTGGTAGCGCCCACCTAAGGTGTACACCTGTCTGTCACCCTCCACTAGTACAGATCTCTTGTCAATACCTAACTACATGACCATGTGGCTATAATCTAGGACTTATATTCAGGACTAATAGTGTAAAGTTTGAGCTCTACTTCTCTTGCATAAGTAGACTAAGTACTTGGAAGTACTGCTATGATGTCGCAGTTTTCCATGTTCTTACACTGTCTAGAAGAAGAGGATGAGGCTGTCAACTTTCTATGTCTGCATCAGTGTCATACAAGCTGCTGACTTAGTAGGTTTGTCAGTTATTATGTTCATAGGATGACTCTATCACCTATCTTCATAATCGTGGAGTGTAGTCTATCGATTTGATATTCGTAGAGATCGTAGCCTAATAGGTTGATTTCAGAGTGTTCTTATCTTGACTCCTAACGCTGATTTGTGGAACTGCACGTTGAATAGTATTTACTAAACAAAAAAGAGATAAAGATGCTTATCCGAGTCTCTCTAAGTTCTAGTCTCTGTAAGTGGAAGTGAGATGTTTATACATAAGCTTAGTGATGCTTTTCCAGATAAGGCACAGAGTATTACAGAGATAGTTATATGTTGTATTGAATAGATAGTCATTCTAAGGTTTGTAAAAGAATCATCTCAATACTTACAAGAGATATCATCTGGATCTCATTTCTGCTCACTGACACTAGTGGTGAAGCGCAGTTTGTATTATCATCTGTTCGATAGAGTTTCGCGCTATTGGACCTAATCATACTATAGTTTTACCTTCAGGTTTGATAAACGCATCCGAATTCTAGTTACAGTGTGAACCTAGAAGATGTAGAGTTACACGCAGTGCTACTACTTTGGGTGATATCAACAAAGTCTCAATCTATTTAAGATTCTAAGTTTGATAGGATGGTCTGAGTGGGACAATAGGTAAGAACATTATACCACTAATAAGTACTTATTCTTGCTGACATTAGTAATCGCAGTTGTGCCAGTGTCGTTAAGACGCACTCAGTAGCAAGCTTGGTGACCCTCTAGAGCTTAGATAGCTATTTGTAATGATTGTTGAATGACGTAGATAATCTATTGCTCGCTAATAGTGTAGTGTTCGAATACTATTCCTAAATTTCATCAGAAATACTACCTCGCGGTGGTTAAGCTTTCCCATGCCGCAACGCAGACACTTCGTTCAAGTGGTCAAAGTCTTGTTTAGTAGATGTAGGGCCCAGCATAAGCGGCACGCAAACTTAGACTATTCTTATGTGGAATCTTCACGACTTCATAAGACATTCTTATATGACAGCGCTGGGAAGGTGCCATATAGTCCTTCAGAAGAAGATATGAGAAGGACTTCTAGTATCTTGATCTGGTTACTACTTTAACCTCACCTTGATTGATGTCCCCCCCCCCCCCCCCCCCCCCCCCCCCCCCCACCCCCTAGTACTAACTCTACCTCAATGGAGATTAGTGAGTGACCATCAACTCAGTATCATATGTGAGCGATGACAGTGCCCTCTGTAGTATTGCTAATGCTATTATAATATATAGAATCATCGTAGATTTAAACAAGACAAGCTGTCATAGATAAGCATTACGTTGCCCAAATGGTTACTTAAATGATGATGCTAATAGGCATCGAAGTTACTCATTACTATAGATACATAGATTGTTAGAAGACACTAAGCACTAGTATCAATTGTACCATCTGAACATCTCAATCTTCGTCTTACAATCGTTTTTCTATTTTATTGACAGACTCTACATGATTAGCAGGATAGAAAAACTTTTCTTTCCAATCTTTGTCAACCTTAAGTGGAGACTCAACTGAGATAGTTACAGTATTAGTCATTTGATGTTGTTCCAAAGAGTCATCAGTATTCTCCTTAGAATTATCTTACTCTTTATCACAACCAGTGGCAGGCTTTAAACTAGAATCCCTAGGACCATACTCATTAAACTCAGGTTCTTTGAATTCTTCAAGTCCTGAATAAGATAAGTCTAAAGGTGTTGGTTTATTAAGAATCAAAGGATGAGGTGAGGGGACATCATTATAACCTACTCCTTTCTTACTTTTGCCAGTAACATTTCATTTAAGTCTTTAGCAGATTTATCAAACTTTGCAATCTTAAAATCAAACCCCTCCTTTTCTTGTTTAACCTTTTCAAGCTCAGTCCTAAGTAATCCTAACTGATATTCTTTAGAACCTACACTTCTTTTAAGTAGAGCAATTTCCTCAGAGAAACGAACTTCATGTTCTCTATATTTAACAATTTGATCTTCTAAAGTTGCTAAACCTCTTTTGTATGTAGCTGCTTTAAAACCAGTATCACTTAATTTAACAAGCAAATCATCATACTGTTTCTTTAGAGCTTCATAGTTTTTCAGACAATTTTTTGAACAAGATTTATCATTATTTACCTCAGAATCTGAGAATGCCATGAGAGCCATGTTTGCCTGAATCTCTTCCTCTGCCATGTCACTCCAATCAAAGCCAACACCATCTATAGCACACATTGCCTTTTCAGAAGCATCTTCAATCTTTACTGCCTTTGTTGAGCTACCTTGATTCCAATTTCTGTTGTCTTTACTCCTAGGTGCTCTGCATTCCCTGGCAAAATGTCCCAATTTATGGCAGTTGAAACATTCTACCTTTGATTTATCATACCCAGCAGTATTGCTTCCATCAATGATGATTTTCCTTCCAGTTCTCTGATAGAACTTTCTTGCCCTCATGCTTAGTAGTGTCATATTCCACTTTAAATCCATTTCTTCCAAATCATCATCATGAAGTTGCTCAAGGTCTTCATGAACTAGTTGAGACCCTTTTGGTTGAGTGGATAGAAAGGCATATACTGTGGCATCACTAAAGCTAGCAGTACAAATTTCAGTACTGGCAGTATTAACCTTTGTGGTAGCAGTACTAACTTCAGGGTTAACAGTATTAATATTATTAGTACTGCTTGCACCTGAAGTAGTTACAAATGCTAAGTTTTTATCATCATTGCTTGCACCAGCAGATTTCTTAACCTTCTGTTCAACAATTTTAAAATTGTTGTACAGATCATCCAAACCCATAGTATCAAAATCAGGTTTGTTCATCCAAACTACAACATGTGTATCCCATTCAGAAGGTAAGCTCCTTAAAAATTTTACATTTAGATCTTCTGGAGGAGTAACCACACCCAGAATTGCCAATCTACTAACAAGCCTTTGAAGCCTGTTAAAGATAGAATCAAGTGATTCTGAGCTTGAAGCACTAAAGTTTTCATACTGTTGTTTCAACAGAGCCTTCTGTGTCTTCTTTGTTGCTTCATTGCCTCCAAATCGAGCTTTAATTGCAGCAAACATTGATTGAGCATCAACATACTGGTCGAAGGTAAGTTGATGTTCATTGGGCAGTGCCATGAGCAGTAGACTTCTTGCCTTTACATCATTCTTTTTACATGTCTTTTCTTCAATAGTAGCAGGCACAGTCATCTTTATTGTTGTTGATGTACCACTTTCTGGTGGTGTTGTTTCAGGAATAGGTACCCATGAATTCCCATTCTCTATGACCTCCCATAGAGCATAATCCTGGATCTGAAAATATTGTTTAATCCTGATCTCCCACATCTCATACTCCCCGAGTTTGAGCATGGGAAGCTTAGCCAAAGCATTGTTCTGTGTATTCTCAAACTCCATTACTTCTAGATCAAAGTTTCTCAAAGCACAGGCTCTGATACCACTTGTTGATCCCAAGCCTTGATCGATTCTTTACCTTGTAAAGTGTATGTTACCTTGGATGAATCCAAAATAACAATGGTTGAGACTTTGTTTGTATATCAAAGTGTATGCGGAATCTACACTTTGATACTCTAGAAGTATTAATCAATGAAACAGTACTAAACAATGAACAATGAATAAATAACAAACTGCTTCAATATTATTATAATAATAATACGAGTACTCTTGTAGTACTAGGGTTACAACCTTGAAGCTATCACAATCAATCTCTGAAATGTATCTCTATCTCTTAAATGTATATATATCCTAAACCTAGGATCTCTATTTATATACCACAAGGAGTCCTTTACAAGATAACTATCAAACTTTTTGAATCAGTTATAATCATAATCATATACAAACGATATTCCATAATTATCTCCATGCATTGAATTATCAACCTGTGAGATTAGAGAATGGACCAACTTGGCTGTTTGATCTTGATTATTTAACTGATTCATTGAATTATCAACCTGTGAGATTAGAGAATCAAGCTAACAAATATGCAGGTCCACAAGAAGCTAATCACAATGCAAGTACAAAAGATAATATTGATGCAGGTGATTTTAAAAAAGAGGATGAATCTGCTCAGGACTACTTTATACTGCCTATATTGTCTTCTTATTCTTCAACAGTCAAGAGATCAACAGCAAAGGATGCAGGTGAAGCACCTAACAAACATCCTGATTTAAAGACAGATGAGAAGCCAGTAGATAAGGAGGATCAAGTCTAATTGGAATGAACTTGAAGACTGTAAGAGCGCAAGAAAAGGATGCTAATGATGCAGCTGAAGCTCTCAGGAAGGAGTTTGCTCAAGAAACTGAGAATTTGCTTCTACAAGCAGGAGCTGCTAAAGCTAGCAGTACTAACATAGTTAATACTGTTAACACACCGGTTAGTACTGCCAGTCCTTATGGTGGACTATCCCTGTCATCTGATCTAACCAACCCTGTACGTAAGAGAGAATTCAGAAATACTTACCACTTGAGTACATTTAATCAACATCCTACATGATGGTATTTTTTACAAATTCATCATTATGATGATGGGGGTGCAGTGGCTGACTTCACAAATTAGAAACCTGTTGTAGGATGTTAGTCCTAGTTACCACACATTAAAAGGGATTACCTCTATTCATCTTCACTTTAATTCTGGAAACCACAATCAGCAGTTCAAACAAGAACTAAAGTGACTAAAAGTTTTGGAGCCCATGCTTTTGTAAGCTATATTCAAAAGCAAAGGAGAAATAATCACAAGGACTTCCATCATTGTTTATTTGCTTGTTTTTTATCTCAAAATGAACCCAAGAAGATCTCTGAAGCACTTGAAGATGAAAGTTGGTTTGATGCTATGCAGGAAGAATGTTGTAGTTTCAAGATTCATAAAGGTTTAGATTCTTGAAGATTGCCTTATGGGAAGAAGGCAAGTTGGTACAAACTTGGTTTATAGAAATAATTATGGATTATAGAGGAGTTTGTGGTTAAGAAATAAAGCAATGTTAGATTGCTCAGGGCCATAGGCAAGAGGAAGGGATAGATTATGAAGAGCTATTTGCTCTGTGTGGCCAGGATTGAAGCCATTAGGATCTTTTTAGCTTTTTGCCTTTTACGTGGGATTCATAGTCTATCAAATGGATGTGAAAAGTGCCTTCAACCACCAGGTTTTAAAGATCCTAAATATCCTCAGAAGGTCTACAAATTAGTAAAAGCTCTCTATGGTTTACACCAAGCTCCCAGATCCTGGTATGCCACTTTATCTACTTTCTTGTTAAAGAATGGATACAGAAGAGGAACTATTAACAAAACTCTGAGGAACTATTGACAAGGCTCTTTTCATTAAGAAGGACAAACATGATATCTTATTAGTACAAGTTTATGTGGATGATATGATCTTTGGTTCTACAAAGAAATCTTGGTGTGATGAATTTGAGGCATTAATGAAGAATAGATTTCAGATGAGTTCTATGGGAGAGCTCACCTTTTTTCTTAGATTACAAGTCAAACAGAAAGCAGATGGTATCTTTATAAGTCAGGATAAATATGTTATAGAAATCCTGAAGAAGTTTAACTTTGTCAATGTTAAGACTGCTAGTACACCAATTCAGACCCAGAAGCCTTTAGTTAAGGATGAGGAAGCCAGTGATGTGGATGTCCATATTTATAGATCCATGATTGGTTCCTTAATGTACTTAACTGCTTCTAGGCCTGATATTATGTTTGCAGTCTGTGCTTGTTCTAGGTTTCAGGTCACTCCAAAGTCCTCCCATCTAAGTGATGTCAAGAGAATTTTTAGGTATCTAAAGGGCAAACCTAAAGTGGGCCTTTGGTATCCTAGAGTGTCCTCATTTGACCTGGAAGCCTACTCAGATAGTGACTATGCTGGAGCAAATCTTGACAGAAAATCCACAACAGGAGGTTGTCAATTTCTTGGCAGGAGACTTATTTCTTGGCAATGTAAAAAAGTAGACCATTGTGGCTACTTCTACTACAGAGGCAGAATATGTTGCTGCTGCAAGCTGTTGTAGGCAAGTGTTTTGGATTCAAAATCAAATGTTAGACTATGGGTTCAATTTCATGAACATAAAGATCCACATTGATAATGAAAGCACAATATGCCTTGTAAAGAATCCAGTATATCATTCTAAAACAAAGCATATTGCTATTAGGCACCACTTCATAAGGGATGCTTATGAGAAGAAACTTATCCAGGTTCTTAAAATCCACACTGATGACAATGTAGCTGATCTTCTAACCAAGGCATTTGATGTTAGTAGGTTCTAGTTCTTGGTTGTTACTATTGGGATGATCAATCCATAAGCTGCATTAGCTAAGGGGAGGCAATATGATTTGTTGTATAGTTTGTATGAAGTATTCAGTGTGTAGAAGCATTTTTAACCATCAGTGACGGTATTGAAGGATTGCTGTTGCCAAAATTGTTCATTCTTTGGTTGGCAAAGGTTAGTACCGACAGTGCAAAGTTAATACCGTTGGGCAAAGATAGTACCGCTATA
>BQNB010057458.1:0-38204 GCA_026074375.1 Tanacetum coccineum | reverse complement strand
TAGTGGCTAAATATAAAACCCAACTAAACCTACTAAAATCATCTGTGATAACTAGGTAGTACATCTTTTTCATTAAACTCTTTACAAATGTTGGGCCAAACAAATCCATGTGCAATATTTATAATGGTTGGCTGATTGAAATGACTGTTTTGGTCTTACAAGAAGCTTTGTGTTGCTTTCCTTTCTGACAAGCAACACAGGTTTGATTAGTTTTAAAAAGTTTTGAAGGTAAACCTCTTACAAGGTTTCCCCTTACCAGTTTATTCATTGTTTTGAAATTTACATGTCTAAGCCTCTTATGCCAAAGATTAGATTCATCTGATGTGGCTTTTACAAAGAGAAAAGTGAGACCTCCTTGAGGAACAACATTATTTAAATCAACACTATATATGTTATCCTTTCTAGGAACTTTGAGCAAAACAGGACTTTCATTAGTTAGCTTAAAGTCAGGAGATAGAACAACACATTCAGTATCAATAAAAAGAACACTATTCTTCTTGTCACACATTTGTGAGACACTAAAGAGGTTAAACTTTAGTTCCTTTACAAAATACATATCTTCAAAATCTAATTTACCAGTTCTTATTTTACCTTTCCATTAATTTTCCCTCCTTTGGAATTACCTCTAAAGGCAACAAATCCTCCACCAATTTCTTCATAATCTATAAGATAGGATTTGTTTCTTGTCATGTGCCTAGAGAATCCACTATCAATCACCCTTTTATCCTTCCAATCTTGCTGTGGATTGCCTTACATAAAATGGTAAGAAAATTAGTTTCTTTTGGAGACCCAAGCTATCACTGACTTGAATCTGCCTTGTGCATCAATATAGTTAAATCTTTTAATGTTCATTGATGCACCATTGTGTCTGGAGACATGGTTTAAATTTTTTTGCTTTGGTCTCCAAACCCAACATGCTGAGGCCTTAACAGCATTAGCCTCATTTCCCTTATTATTACTTACTACTACTTTTGGCCCAATAGTAGTAACATTTCCCCTAACAGTATTAACTTTTTCATTGAAATTACTGTTCTTATTTGTTGTAAACTTGTTAAAGGGCCTTCTATCATGTGAATGTGCTATATTAAAAACATTTAACACTGGTATTGCACTATTCACTATTGGTCTTGGGTAAGCAGTATTAATTAGTCTGGTAGTATAAACAAATACTGCTACTCTTGAAGAGTTTTACGTAGCAGTATTAAGTGTTTTAAGGCCATATTTCATTAAGACTACACTTGGAACAAAATTTCTTTTTGGATGAGGGTGAGTTATCCTTTGAGAATTTTGATGATTTACCCTTCTAGCATTGTTCTAGACAAGTTTTTCCACCATTCTGTCTTCATAATAATCACAAATAATGGTTAAAACTACCACATACATAGCAAGCTTTATTTTTAAACTCAAAATTACTTCCTAATTTCTAAGTTATCAAATTATTCCAGTTTCTCTTGTTACCTCTAGGACTTTGACTATTTTTCCTAAGGTATTTAGCTTGCTTATTGTTCTCAACCTTCTTAACAGACTCCCTAGGTAATTTCACATGTTCATAAGATTTAACAAATTCTACTTTAGCATTACATGGTTTTCTCTATCCAGACTTAGATTTAGTCTCATTCTCATTCTCACTGTTAGATATCTAGTCTTCAATAAGTGGTTCACTAACAGACTTAGGTTTTGACACACTAGTCTTAACTTCACTAGTTGCAGCTGAAGGTACACTAGTTGCTGACTCACTAAATGCATATTCATCCTTATCAGCAAGTACCAAATCAGGTTTAGAGGGCATGAAGTTCCCAGTATAGGGAGGGGGAACATCATGATACCTTTCACCTGATTTGTACTTATCATTCATCTGACTGTCAAACACTTGACTATCAAACACTTGACTATCATAACCTACACCAGTCTTGAACTTATCACTTACTTGACTATCTAACAGTTTGCTTAGATTCTTAGATGAATTTTCAAACTTTTCTAAGGTAAGTTTTAAATCATCTCTTTCTTTTTCAGCTTTTTCAAATTTCTTTTTAAGCTCTATTAGTGCATTATCTCTCAACATAATATCAAGTTTTAAAATCTTTATGTCCTCTTCAAAAACAACCTCATTATTTTTATACACATCTAGTATAGCCTCTACAGATTCTAGACCTGCTTTATAAGCTCCTACATTTAATTAAGACTTATTAAAATCTTTTGTCAGATTATAATGTTCTTTGAGAGTTTCATAAGATTTTAAACATGATTTAGAACAAGTTGATACCTCAGTGTATAAGCTTGAAGAACTTGAAGAAGTATAGGCTATAAGTGCAAAATTGGTAGGTTCTTCTTCAGCATGGTCACTCTAGTCATACCCAAATCCATCACACTGAGATACTAAAGCATTTGAAGTAGTTTCCTCAAATGGCACAATCCTTCTTATTGTCTCCCTGTTTCTACTCTCTTGATTCTTAGGTGCCTTGTATTCCCTAGAAAAATGACCTCTTCTATGGAAATTATAGCATTCCACCTTAGTCTTGTCAAAGCCAATGGTATCAGTCCCATTAACACCTAGATTCCTTCCTATCTTCTTGAGAAATCTCCTTGCTCTTATTGTCAGCATTGCCATCTGCCACTTCAAGTCTATCTCCTCTAAATCATTAGAATCAATTTGATTTAGGTCTTCATTGTACAATTATGAACTATTAAACTGACTAGCAAAGAAGGAATAGATCACAACATAACATAGACTATCAACATTTGGTAAAGTAGAAGCATTATTCTTGGAGTTAGCAGCAGAAACACCATGAGTGGTCTTAATGGCTTCATTGGTGCTGCTAGTGATATTGGAAGACAAAAAAGCTACATTTTATATGTTTTGGTTTGTGCTAGATGACCCCATGATTTCAGCTTTATAAATCTTTAGATTGTTGTACAAATCATCCATGCTCAGATCTTCTAAATCAGGTTTGTTCCTCCAAATCAGAGTATGAGTCTTCCACTCAGATGGCAGACTTCTTAATAACTTCAGATTCACATCTTATTGAGAAATAGTTTTTCCATGAATCTCTAGTTGGTTGATAAGTTTTTGCAGCCTATCATAGATCTAGTCAAGTCCTTCTAAAATTTTTCTATTAAAATTCTCATACTGCTATTTAAGAAGTGTCTTCTGTACTTTCTTTGACTCCTTATTACCTCCAAACCTCTTCTCTATAGCTTCTATCAGAGTCTTGGCACTTTTGTAGGTGTTGAACTTTAGTTGATGTTCATTAGGAAGAGTCATCAACAGAGTACCTCTTGCCTTTAACTCATTCTTCCTTGCTAGCTTCTGTTCTATAGTAGTAGGAGGTACTAATGTCTCAAGACCATCAATAGTTCTTGTTGGCAAGGGTGAGTCACCATTTAAGATTACTTCCCAAAGAGTATAATCAGTAATTAAGAAGTACTATTCGATCCTCATTGTTGATCCCAACTTAAGATCGATTCCTTAGCTTGTAAAGGTTGAGTTACTTTGGATAAATCCAAAACAACTATGGTAGAAACATTGTGAATACTAAAGAGTATGCAGAATCTACTCTTTAATACTTTGAAGAATATTAATGAAACAGTAAACTGTATGAACAATGATATCACTGAAAAGCCCCAATATTATTATTATCTATAATACAAGTACTTTGTGTAGTACTAGGGTTTACAACCTTGAAGCTATATATAAAAAAGTATGAATGTGTATCAATAACCATAACCTAGGATCTCCTTTTATACACCAAGGAGTCCTTTACAAGATAATTCCAAATCTTCTATAATTCTAAAAGATAACTACAAATCTTCTAACTTTATAAGATATACATATCTTTTATAAAAATATCTCATACTTATCTCGTAAGTAATCTTGATAAACAATCTTAATCTTAATCCTTTCTCATGTCTTTATCCTTTTGACAGTAGAAACTCTTCTAGCAGTTGAAATCTTTTAGTAGTTGTAACCAGCAGCATTAACATTTATTCCAGCAGCACTAACTGTATACAAGCAGTAGTAACTACTTAGAATATTTTCTTCATTCTTCATCAGTAGTACTAAGTTACACTAGCAGTACTAACTTTAGGCTAACAGTTGTAACTTTACTTAAGCAGTACTAACATACACTAGTAGTACTAAGTTACACTAATAGTAGTAACATTTATACTAGTAGTATTAACTACTTAGTAGTATTTATTCTAAGTCTCTAAGCAGTCTTAACTTCCATTAGCAGTAGTAATATATACTAGCAATAGTAACTGATAGTACTAACTACTTAGTATATTCTTTACTAATATCACTAACAGTACTAAGTTATGCTTAGCAGCAGTAACTCTAACCTTAGCAGTATTAACTCCAAGATCATCATGAAGCCTTTTGATCCTAACAATCCACCCTTAAACTTGATGTTCATCTTCTGAATCTTTAAGTTTCTTGATTAAAAGATTTATCTTCACTAAGAGGATGCATTCAAACACTTCTAGGATTCTTGCGCTGTTTTGTCATGAGTTTCAGAAGTTGATAGCACATCTCATTCTAATGGTCAGTTTGAAGCTTCTTGTTGAGCATTTTTGTAATTGTTGTAGGTGTGAGTGGATACTTTTTCTCTACCAGCATAAAGATATGCAGTTTCTGAAATCTCACAAAATGTACTCCACTTGAAGAAAATAGCTTCCAAACTGTAACATTGTATCCTTGTAGATTTCTCCATACTTCACTTTCTACCTCAGGTTCAAACATCACTTTCAGATCACCCCATAACACTCTTTCATATGCCTCATCTGGCCTTGTATTCCCATGTTTAGCTTTAACCAACTTCTAGTGTGTTTCCAAGTCTTCTTTTCATTGTTCTGAAGTATCCTAATCATTGATGAGTACCTTCTTAAACTTCCATCAGGTCTGATGATTTGAAAGTATCCCATCTTTCCTTCTTTGATGATTTTCTAGTCAACAATGATTTAGGACTTAGTGGCTAGCGGTATAGCATCAATTGCTACCTCATCATCTGGAACTATCTCTATATGCTTTTTCATCATCTACTTCAGCTTCTACATTCTCATCTATCTTTTGCTTCTTTGAATTATCAGACTCAAGTTCTTCTTTTATTCTCTTCTTACTTCCTTCTGTCTGGCTTTTACTTCCTTCTAAAGCCTCTGAATCCATAGGAACAAATGAATCTACCCACTTCATAGTATTGTCAAATAACATCTAAATTTCTTCAAAACTTTTGTTCTTCAACTGACTATGCTTGTAATTAGCCATATTTTTCAAATAAGTACACATTTGATTCCTCTTTTGGGCTTTGGTTGGTGGTTTTCTTCTGATCTCTTTAGCTCTAAGCTTTGCAAAGTGCTTCTTCCTTTTGTCCATGAGCTCTATAAACAGTTTTGATCTTTCTTCAATGGTCAACTCTCCATGTTCTTTTGCTTTTAGTCACTGAGCTAACTCATAATCTGTCTCCATCATAGATTGAGTATTATCCTATGAAATTAAGTTATCCTTTTCTACTTTTTGTCTTACCAGCCTTTCCTCTTCTTCTAATTCAGCTTGCAATTCTTTTTGAAGTCTTTGAGCAATTTCTTCATCAATAAAATTTGATCTTTCTTTTTTAAAGGCTTCTTAGGTTCTATCATCTTAGCCTTGCCTTTGTCTTGATGTAGATGAAGAGGTTACATTGGTTGATGAGGCTCAGGAGAGGAATGATGATAATTTAATGTTTGATACAGGAGTTTTTGATGAGCAGGAAGTTAAGGTTAAAAAGGTAGTTAGTACTACTGAAGTTACTACTGCCAGTACTACAACAACAACTGTTGATGAGTTGACTCTGGCTTAGACCATAATAGAAATCAAAGCACCTAAACCCAAGGCTATTACAACTACTGCTACAATAACTACAACTGCTGTTACAAGACCCAAGGCTAGAGGGGTTGTAGTTCAAGAGCCAAGTGAATTTACAACAACAACATCACAACCATTACAATTTCCATAGGCTAAAGACAAAGGCAAGACAAAGATGATAAAACCTGAGAAGCCTTTGAAAAAGAAAGATCAAGTTTTAATTGATGAAGAAATTGCTTAAAGACTCAAGAAGAATTACAAGCTAAATTAGAAGAAGAGGAAAGGCTAGCAAGACAAAAAGAAGAAGAGGATAATTTAATTTCAGAGGATAATACTCAAGCTATGATGGAGGCAGATTATGAGTTAGCTCAGAGACTACAAGCAGAAGAACAGGGAGAGTTGACCATTGAAGAAAGATCAAAACTATTTGTAGAGCTCATGGACAAAAGGAAGAAACACTTTGCAAAGTTAGAGCTAAAGAGATCAGAAGAAAACCACCAAGCAAAGCCTAAAAGAGGAATCAAATGTGTACTTATTTGAAAAAGATGGCTAATTACAAGCATATTCAATTGAAGAACAAAATTTTTGAAGAAATTCAGATGTTATTTAACAATACTATGAAGTGGGTAGATTCATTTGATCCTATGGATTCAGAGGTTGTGGAAGGAAGTAAAAGCCAAGCAGAAGGAAGTAAGAAGAGAACAAGAGAAGAACTTGAGTTTGATAATTCAAAGAAGCAAAAGATAGATGAGAATGCAGAAGCTGAAGTGGATGATGAAGCAGAGATGAAAAAGCGTATGGAGATAGTTCCTGATGATGAGGTAGCAATAGATGCTATACCTCTAGCCACTAAGTCCCCAATCATTGTTGACTGGAAAATCATCAAAGAAGGAAAGATGGGATACATTCAAATCATCAGAGCTGATGGAAGTTCAAGGAGGTACTCATCAATGATTAGGATGCTTAAGAACATTAACAGAGAAGACCTGGAAACACACTGGAAGTTGGTTAAAGCTAAACATAGGAATACAAGGCCAGAGGAGGCATATGAAAGAGTGTTATGGGGTGATTAGAAAGTGATGTTTGAACCGGATGTAGAAAGTAAAGTATGGAGAAATCTACAATGATACAATGGGACAGTTTGGAAGCTATTTTCTTCAAGTGGAGTACATTTTGTGAGATTTCAAAATCTGCATATCTTTATGCTAGTAGAGAAAAAGTATCCACTCACACATGCAACAATCAAAAAAATTCTCAGCAAGAAGCTTCAAACTTACCATTAGAATAAGATGTACTACCAACTTCTGAAACTCATGACAAAACAACGCCAGAATCCTGAAAGTGTTTGAATGCATCCTCTTAATGAAGATAAAGCTTTTAATCAAGAAACTTGAAGATTTAGAAGATGAACATCAAGTTTAGGGGAGGATTATTGGGATCAATAGGCTTCATGATGATCTTGGAGTTAATACTGCTAAGTTAGTGCTGCTGGAATAAAAGTTAATGCTGCTGGTTACAACTGCTGAAAGATTACAACTGCTAGAAGAGTTTCTACTGTCAGAAGGATAAAGACAAGAGAAAGGATTAAGATGAAGATTGTTTATCAATATTAGTTATGGGATAAGTATGAGATATTTTTGTAAAAGATATGTATATCTTATTAAGTTAGAATATTTACAGTTATCTTTTAGAATTATAGAAGATTTATAGTTATCTTATAAAGGACTCCTTGGTGTACAAAAGGATATCATAGGTTATGGTTATTAATACACATTATACATTTTTATATATAGCTTCAAGGTTGTAAACCCTAGTACTACACAGAGTACTAGTATTATTGATAATAATAATATTAGGGCTTTTCAGTGATATCATTGTTCATACAGTTTATTGTTTCATTAATATTCTTCAAAGTATTAAAGAGTAGATTCCGCATACTCTTTAGTATTTACAAAGTTTCTACCATAGTTGTTTTGGATTTATCCAAAGTAACTTAACATTTACAAGCTAAGGAATCGATCTTAAGTTGGGATCAACAAGATCATGTTAAGAATCGTTTAGCTCAAGTTTGTTTAGAACTTATATCTAGGATTAATAACATTGATAACATATTTTTCATAGCAGAATTAAAACATAAACAACGATGTTATAAACAAGGTTTTACCATATAACACTCCAAGCCCTAATATTATTTGATCAGAATAATATGGTTACATCAATGACCTATAACAGGGATCAAGGAAAACTTTGATTACCTTGGGGCTAAACTACATATGGCGTCTACATTACATATGCCTAGAATACACACACACACTTAGGTACAGGAACTCACGACTTGTACACCTAAACTACACGCCTGGAACCTCCTTTTATAACACAAGGAGTCCAAGACTTACAAAGGAAGATAAACATTAGACAACTAAATCATTTAAACATTAAGGAATATCTTATGTTATCTTTATCTTCTTAAGGAGATCTTCTAGTATTTTCAAAATCTTCCATCATTTGAAGAATTCCTCCTTTGTCTTTTAAGTCCTTCATCTTTCATATGTTTTATCTTATCAACTCAAATTTAATTCCCAATAATCTTCCCCTAGTTGATAATGACAAAACCAAAATAAGCACTAGCTTCTTCCCTTGAAGCTAATATATATGAAAGAATAGAACAATACCACCAAGGATCTACAAGTTGCAAATCATCTTTGTAACGCCTTCTTCCCCTTTTTGTCATAATCAAATTGGGGACTAAAGTATGCAACTTTGATTTTGACAACCACAAATTACTATCAAACTTCAAATCCAGCCTTCTAACAACTCAAATTACCCTCCATGACGTGCCTTAAGATAAATGAACTTGAGCAGTAGAAACTTAAACTAGCAGTAGTAATAATGACTTATAGTGGTAAAAATCTTCACCTCATGTGGTGCATGTAAATTGTTAAACATTTTAACAATAAGCTTCCCTTGAAACCTATATGTTAACCATTTCTTGAATCTTCAATTTTGTGGGCTCTATGTAATGATTACTAATGAAGAAAACTAAGTATAACGAACTTGATGCTGAAGTAGAATAACCCAAACTTGTGTCTTATATCTTGTACTATCCACGTGACCTCAAACTTATAAATAAATCTGTAAAATATAAGTAGATCACGATCTCTTGACAAAAAACCTCATCTTCTACGAGACACATAACCAAAGTGATAGCAAATATGAGCATTGAGCACCATAAGTTTGTAAATCACACACCTTTTCTAGATTTATCAAGTCTTCGTCACATAGTTTCTAAGCATGAACAAGTTATCTCTAAACGTTGTGAGCCGTTTAAGATATGATAAGAACACAAACCCAATTAATTCCACTTCACCGTCAAATAAGTGATAAAGAACCATCTTTGTAATCAATTCTTCCAATAAATACAAGCCTTCAAATTATTAAGAACAAATTAGATGCGCAAGCTAATTCTGCCTAAAAACTTCTAATGCATCCCAGATCCAAATGACATACGTTGTCCAACATCAGACAATGCTAGTAGTAGACACCAAATAAACTGGCAGCACTAAATAACAATAGCAGCACTAACCTTGGTTTAAATCAAACAGTAGAAATCCTTTAAGCCTGTATACAAACCCAAACAGTACTAATCTTGTCGAATCTTAACATGCAGTAGTAATCAATCCCAACTTTGATTCCTCTTTTGGGCTTTGTTTGGTGGTTTTCTTCTAATCTCTTCAAAGTGCTTCTTCCTTTTGTACATGAGCTCTACGAACAGTTTTGATCTTTCTTTAATGGTCAACTCTCCCTGTTCTTCTGCTTATAGTCTCTGAGCTAACTCATAATCTGCCTCCATCATAGCTTGAGTATTATCCTATGAAATTAAGTTATCCTCTTCTTCTTTTGGTCTTGCCAGCCTTTCCTCTTCTTCTAATTCAGCTTACAATACTTCTTAAAGTCTTTGATCAATTTCTTCATCAATTAAAATTTGATCTTTCTTTTTCAAAGGCTTCTCAGGTTCTATCATCTTTGCCTTGCCTTTATCTTTAGCCTATGGAAGTTGTGATAGTTGTGATGTTGTTGTTGTAAATTCACATGGCTCTTAAACTACAACCCCTCTAGCCTTGGGTCTTGTAACAACAGTTGTAGTTGTTGTAGCAGCAGTTGTAACAACCTTGGGTTTAGCTGCTTTGATTTCTATTAAGGCCTGAGCCAGAGTCAACTCATCAACAGTTGTTGTTGTAGCACTGGCAGTAGTAACTTCAGCAGTACTAACTACCTTTTGAACCTCAACTTCCTGCTCATAAAAACTCCTGTATCAAACATTAAATTATCATTATTCCTCTCTTAAGCCTCATCAACCAAAGTAACCTTTGCATCAGCATCAAGATCATCAATTTTCCATCCCTGTTTGGATGCATCCTCCTAAGCACCCAAACCTTCATATTCAGAGGAAACAACTTGTGCAGATCTACCAACCTTCCTTAACCTTTTAAGCCTTAGAGTTCTTGACATATTCCTCCTTTCTAGCTTCTTGACCCTCTCCTTTAATTTAGTAATCTCTACAGCTTGTAAGGTCTTTAAGTCAAGAACTTTTTGTCATAAGTTGGTACAAAGTTCCATCAATTCATTTAGTTTCAGGCTATCCTCACCACTGAGTAGTGGATCATTGGAATGTATAGGTACATGCTCCTCATTGGCAGCCTCATCAGTGATCGGCTTTGTAGAACTACTTGGTTGAGGAACCTCAATATATTTCCTCTGTTTCCTCCTTGGTTGTTTCTTTTGAGCCTATGATGTATATGGTTGAATAATAGTGGGTGTGTGTTGAGGATCAGTTGGTATTTCTGAACCCTCACCTAATTCTTCAGGAGCTTGAACCATCATAGATTGAAATAAAGGGGTAACTCTCCTAGAAAAACCTTTTCTTTCTCTTTTCATATTAGCAAAGACCTTCTTAGTATGAGAAGGTGTAACATAAATTTCTTTATGTTTGGTCATTCCTTCAACTTGTTTATCCAGGAACACTTGCACAAACTTTGGATACATTAGAAATTTAACCTCACCTTCCAAGTTCTTCACTATATTATCAAAAATGTACTTAGAAAAGTTGAATTTTTAGTTTGTGGTAAGACAGATGATAGATGAGGCCATAGTGCTACTAAATTCGTTCCAAGCAGTAGTCTTAGCACTAAGGCATTATAGAATTATATGAATAAGAAAGTTCTATTGAGGTGAAAAGAAAGCTTTATAGAATGTAAGCTTTTGTGTAAGATTTTCATACCCCAGTCTTTCTAGTTCTACAAAAATGGTAGCATTGGGTAGACATTTAGTACCTTCAACATCTTTTAATTAAAGAGCTCTTCTCACACTCATCTCAGTGACGATCACCTTTTTCCCATCTACTAGGGCTTGTATCTACACTTCCCCATTAACAGTTTTTGCCTTAGTAGTAGCCCAGAACTGCTTAATGCATGAAGTATAGATGGTGGGATTCACCGTTAGTGCATATCTTATAGAACTTGCATTCAAAAAATCAATAATTCCTTCAAACCCATCACTTTCTTTGGGTTTCTCCAAAAACGAAACCAAATTGTGAGTTTTAGCAAACTTTAGGTTCGACATTGTGTTGGGTTTTGATGATTGAGAATGAAATTGAGTTAGGGTTTATGATTAGAGAATATATCAAAGTGTAAAATCGATCGAATGAGTTATTGAAACCCTTAATCGAAGTATTTATGAAATCATCCTCGACAACATTAACTTAAACTAGCCGCTCAGGCGCGCTCGAGCATGGGGTGAGCATTTACCTAACACTTCTGCCAACTGGGCAGTTGTGAACTGTACATGGCCTCCAGGCGGGCACATTAGCACTTAACCGAGGGCAGAGGTGACGGCTTGGTATTCCTAGACGGCAGTCGAGTGGTTAGAGTGCGTTGCTCTAAATAGTTTTGTCAGTAGTACTATAGGCGCGTGAGGAGGTGTACTTGTGTGCCCGTGTGGGTCGCAGTCGGTGATATAACGGTTAGTAGACGCAATGAGTATCGTAGAGTGGTGGGTTATTGTGGCGTAATATATAATCTATCTCTTATCTTTGGCTTGTGGAGACAGGGGCGTTACCCATTACAGGGTTGATACCGCGGGTGTCGGGACGGGGGGGTGGGCGTAGGGGATGGGATTTCGGGCAATGCCTATGTTTGGCGGGGGATTAGGTGGTATTCAACGCCTACGGGTCAGGTAACATGTGGCGTCTAATTGTTAAATATTATGGTAAACAGGAATGTTATTGGTTAGAAAGGGTATTGTCACAGAAAATTGATCCTTAGAGCGTCTAAACTAAAATTTGTAGAAACCACCAGAAAAAAAAGCCTCATGTATATCTGCTTTACTATTTTAATCCATTTTGGCCAGACTTGTCAGCAGATATTATAAAAACAAGTCAATGACGATCGCATATAAATATTTGAGTCGCATGTCTAGGCGTCGCACACTACAACGTAAGGGACTTGCTACCCCTATTGACTAGATGCTCAGTTCTGACGAGCGATTATCTAAACAAAGTAGTCAATTGATCTAGGAGTCTCAATAATATATCCGAAAATAAGTCTCATTCACAGTTTCTCCCTCTCTCTAGGCGTGTCAGCTCGCATAATACTGGTGAGTGATATTCAGTCGCGTTCTGGGAGTAGTCGGGGCAGTTATATCATTGATAGTCTTGTGTCTTCTGAGAACTAACATAGAAACATAGTATGGTACTTCTACCTCTGCTTGGGTCAGTTTTCGCGATCACGACTCAATTCTTTGCTTAGGTTTGTTAGCATTCTCAACAACCACATTTAATCCCCTACTTGGCATCTTGTGTATTGGTGGTTCATTATCTCTATAGCAAGATCTACGTAATCTCTCATCAGTTCTCTGGATGTGCGGCTCATAATGGCTGCGCGGCTTTGCATGTGTTTTATTATATGCTTCAGGCGTCGTTTACTCGACCAATAAGTCGCGTTCAGGCGAGTTGTCAGACTGCGGCAACCCAAAAAGGGCGCTCGTTGTGCGTGTCGTCACCCAATGCACTCATTTCGTTTTTTCTGCAAACCACGGCGAGCCACACGAGACGCTACAACACTAAGTAAAGAGACCTATAAACCAAACACCACTAAAACTACCACACGACATCGAGATGATGTAAGTCTCTCTTTCTATGCTTGTCAGACCTCATTATTCAATCCGCTCCCAATTACTCAACTAACTTAGTTCTAAATTGATATCAGTCGCATAGTATAAAGGATGTTAGGATATAACATAACTAACCACAGCATTACCCTTTGCTAGGTATTAATCTCTAGCGAATGAGACAGTGAGGTCACAAGTCTAATTAGAGCGCTACATCTAGACTCAGGACATAGAAGTTCATGTAGATTCGCAAGAAGCACTTAACGCGCTGGAGGTGTCAACTTCAGAAAAGATACTCTGCTCATCAAATAGTCCGAGACAGCTGCGTTACAGTTTCTCATTTTCAATGACTCCATGATTCATAAGGCTTTCTGCATAATATCCCAGTCTTGCATTTTAAACCTCCACAAGAGTTTTCTACACTACTCTGGCGCTTACTAGTCATACGACAGCTGACGAATAGACACTACTACACTACGACAATTACATGCTATTCACTCCGTACAAAATCTAATCCAACAACCTCAATTGATTGCACTAAGCTTGCGAACCCCTAACACGTTTGCTAATCAATGCTTTGCAAAGCTGTCTAGCACATAATCTGCAAAACTTCTGATCCTGGATGAAATCATGACTTCTCGCTCTGGTGCGATGCACGTTATCTACGGCTATCGAATTACTCATGATGTGTTATCGCGGCGGTATAGAGGTGACTAGATTTGTACCAGTAGAACCAAGCGAACTTTCTGTAGCTTCAGAGATCTCTATTGCGCAGTTGGCAAGTTCTTGACTAACGAATCATCTGAACTCTTCAACTTCTTAACGTGTGAGATCCACAGATCGGAGGTGGGGTGGGGTGGGAGTGTGAGGGGGCTGGGGGGGGGTGCGTGTTCACACACTTGCTCAGGAGTTATAGTACAGTTCTAGGTCATGCAGATCACAAACACTGAACGATGATATGGGCGATAAATCCAAAGCTATTGTTAGCATGATGGATATTGAATCGGAGAGCAGGCGCTGTATCCACTAGCTAAATTAGTATGTAGGAGCCATGGGGTTGTGGCTTTTTTTGTTTGGGAGTTGGCAGGTCACTAAATGTATAGTTGCTTCTTAGGTTGTGTGGTGGGGGGTGTTACGGTTAAGAGGGCTTTTATTTACATCGATAGTGTCCAGAGTAATTACAACATGATTGGTTATAAAACCACTAAATTTCTCCGGATAGATAGCAAAAAACAAAGAGTATAGTAGCGCAATATTAAAGTAGAAACCAGCGTAGTAGCCTTATAAAGTTCTTGAGGATTCACTATATTATAGATTTATTACACTAATTATACTTAACAACATAAACTTAAACTCAAATTTCCATCCTTAGCAGCTTTTGCATTCCTTTTTAATCATTATTTATGTATAATCTGCTGCATATAAACATAATTAGCCTCCCCATAATCAATACTTCAGAGGTTAAGCATTCCTAGACTTGTAATCAAATATTGAAATCTGCTAACATCAAATGCTTTTGTGAGCAAATCTTCAACATTCTGATCTGTGTGAATCTTGATCATATGAATAAGCTTCTTCTCATTAGAATCTCTGATAAAATGATGTCTAATCTCAATGTGCTTAGTCTTTGAGTGAAACACTAGATTCTTAACTATGCAGATGGTGCTTTCATTGTCAATGAAAATCTTGGTATTCATGAAATTGTATCCATAATCCAGCATTTGATTTTGAATCCAGAGTACTTGTCCATAGCTACTAGCAACAGCCACATATTCTGCTTCAGTAGTAGAGTTGGCAACTATAGTTTGCTTCTTGCATTGCCATGAAATCAATCTGCTTCCAAGAAATTGACAACCTCCTGTTGTGGATATCCTGCCTAAACTTGCACCAACATAGTCACTATCAGTATAAGCTTCCAAATCAAATGGTGAGTCCTTAGGATACTAAAGGCCCAATTTATGTTGACCTTTCAAGTATCTAAAGATTCTTTTCACAGCATGAAGATGTAAAACTTTAGGTGTGATTTAGAATCTTGCACAAGCACATACATCAAAAATTATATCAGGCCTTGAAGATGTTAAATGCATCAATGAGCCAATCATTAATCTATATAAGTGAACATCAACATCTATAGCATTTTCATCCTTCATCAAAAGGCTTTGAAGTCTCCATGGGTGTACTTGCTGTCTTTACAGTTGAAAAACCGAACTTCTTCAAAATTTCATCCACAAACTTGTCTTGACTAATGTAGATCCCATCATCATTCTATGTCACTTGTAGTTCTAAGAAGAAAATAAGCTCACCTATAGAACTCATCTGGAACTTCTTGTGTATTAATTTCTCAAACTCAATGCATAACTTCTTTTTAGTAGATCCAAAAATGATATCATCAACATATACTTGAACTAGTAGAATATCACTTTTGACTCTTTTAATGAACAAAGTTTTATCTACCTCTTTCATCTTTCTTGTTTTTGTACACCCATTTAGTACCAATGGCTCTTTTGCCAAGTGGTAAATCCACCAAGGTCTAAACCTGTTGTAACTTGAACTACAAAAGCTCTTCCTGCATAGCTTCTATCCAGTTTGGATCTTTTAATGCTTGAATTACCTTTTTAGGCTCTTCCTAGGATAGGAAACATGCAAACATACAAGTATGAAGGTCTTCATGAGTTTTCCTTTCATAAACAACACTAATAAATCCTTGTTCATTTGTAGTATTTTTTCATTCTCATTGTCTTTACACCAGACTATACAACACTAATCACATGATCAAGTGAATAAACTTTATGGATTCTTGTATTTAGAGTAGAAGGAAATGGATATGTGGTAGTAATGTTGCTCATATCCACTTTTGTTTCATCACCAAAGAAATCACCATGTGTGGCTTCAAGTGTAGCATAATCTCCTAAAGAAAACATGTATGGTTCAGTATTAATAATTGGCCCAGCAGTATTAACACCTTGAGTACTATTTTTAGATTTCTCTTGATCAGCAATTCCACTTTCTTTACATACACCTTCATCATCCTTCTTTCCAGCATCACTAAAAGGTTGTGGTTCATCATTACTAGCATTCTTTAAAGAAGAATCAAATAGTAAACCATCTTTCCACAGTGGCATCAAAATGTAGTCTTGGCTAGATCATGTCTCTATGCTAGAATGACCCACACTAATACTTTCTTTTGTACCTATAAGATCATTAAAGTTTGTAGCTGTAACAACTGGCATATAATTCATTGATTTTGTCAGAACATCAATATCAAACAGCCACTTTGGTCCATCACCTGCAATAATAGGCTTATTCTCCAAGAACCTAATATGCAAGTTTTCTTTTACTTTCCTAGTTCTAATGTTGTATACCCTAAAACCCTTACTATTCATTGAGTATCCAACAAAGAATCCTTCATTTGAATTTCCATCAACCTTTTCTAAATAATCTAAGGTATTAAGAATGGTAACATGACACCTAAATGGTCTCATGAAGCTTAGAGCAGGTGTTCTACCTCTAAACAGTTCATAAGGGGTCTTGTTATAAGGCTTAATTACTAATACCCTATTCTACACATAGCAAGTAGTATTAACTACTTTAAACCAAAATGTAGTAGGTAACTTAGAGTCAGCTAACATGGTTCCAGCAGCCTCAATTATTGTCCTATTTCTCCTCTCAGCCATACCATTTTGCTGAGGAGTTCTAGCTATACTAAATTCCCTCTTAATACCTTTCTGTTCACAAAACTCACTCATAACTCTATTCTTGAACTCTGTTCCATTGTTACATCTGATAATCTTTACTTTCTTATCAACTAGATTTTCTATCTCAGTTATAAAGCTCTTAAGAATGCCACTAGTTTCATCCTTAGTTGCTAGAAAGAAAACCCAAGTAAATCTGCTATAATTATCAGTGACAACTAGACAATATTTCTTATTCATTAAGCTGCTCACAAAATTTAGACCAAACAAGTCTATATGCAACATGAATAAAGGCTGAGTAATAGAGTTCTGAATCTTAGACTTACAAGAGGCTTTGCGTTGCTTTCCCTTAAGGCAAGCAACACAAGTTTTGTCATTTTCAAAATGTTTTGAAGGTAAACCTCTCACAAGTTTTTCATTAACACGTTTATTAATAGTTTTAAAATTTATATAACCTAGCCTCCTATGCCATAGCATTGATTCATCAAGTGTGGCCTTTGCAACAAGACAAGTTAAACTCTCTTTAGGAATAATATTCTTTATATCAACACTGTACATATTTTTCTTTCTAGGAAATTTAAGTAAAACGTGACTTTCATCAGCTAACTTAAAGTCAGGAGACAAAACAAAACATCTAGTGTCAGTAAAAAGAACACTATTCTTGTTGTCACACATTTGTGAAACACTAAAAAGGTTAAACTATAACTCCTTGACAAAGTACACATCCTCAAAATCAAGCTTACTAGTTTTAAGAGTTCCTTTACCAGTAATTTTCCCTCTTTTGGCTCCTCCCCCAAAGGTAACATATCCTCTATCAAATTCCTTGAAGTTTGAGAGATAGGACATGTTCCTTGTCATGTGCCTTGAGCATCCACTGTCAACATAGCCTTGATCTTCTTTTTGTGGATGACCCTGCACATAAAAATAAGGAAATTAGTTTCCTTTGGGGACCCAAGCCATTACTGACTTGGATCTACCTTGTGCATCAATATAATTATGTCTCTTTAAAGTAATTGATGCACTATTAAGTTTGGTAGGTCTCCAAACCCAATAGGCTGAGGCCTTAACAGCATTAACCAGATTTGCCCTTACAACATTAACTACTGCTGAATTTGGCCTAGCAGTATTTACTGCTTTTGGCCTAGTAGTATAAAATTTTCCCTTAGCAGTATTAATTTTTTTGCTAGAATTTTTGTTAGTTAATGTTGTTCTTATTTGATAGGGCCTCTTTACAGTTGATTATGCTAATTTAGAAAAATGTAACATTGGTCTATCACTATAAACTGTAGTTTTGAGATGAGCAGTATTAACAGGCCTAGTAGTATTAAGAGGTCCTAGGCCAGTTTTTATTAAAACTTCTCTTAAAACCATGTTCCTGTGAGCATTAGGGTGAGCCTTTTTAGCAAAATAATTGTAATTCACCTTTGTATAATTATTCCCAGATACCACCCTTTCCCTTTGATGGTAATTATAGTTAGCCTGCACATGGTTAAAACTTCCACAGGCAAAACAAGCTTTATTGTACATCACAAAGTCACTTCCTAGCTGTTGGGACTTATGATTATTCTAGTTTCTTTGATTTCCCCTAGGACTTTATGACCTGTACATTTTAGCATACTTAACTGGTTTCCTAACTGGTTTTTCTTGTTGTTTAGATCTAACAAATTCTATCTTAGCAACAGTAGGAAAAGTAGTTTTCTTCTCTAACTTATCATCTGACACCAAATCCTCAACCAATAGGGCATCAGGAGATTCCCTAACCTCATTAGAAATATCTTCACTAATACTCTTAGGTCCATAGCCTTCAAACTTAGGCTGTTGGAACTCGTCTAGACCAGAGTTGGACAAATCATACTCATGGGGTGAAAATAACCCTGTAGGAGGGGGGGGGGGTGGAACAAAATTATAGCTTGCAAACCCCACACCCTTTCTACTTTTATCAAGTATTTGACTCCTTATTAATTTGTCTAGACTCTTAGAAGCATTTTCAAAATTTTCAATTTTAAGTTGATTGCTTTCTTTTTCTTGCTTAAGCTTTTCTAACTCACTTTTAAGCATACTAATTTTTGAATCTTTATATGAGATATCTCTTTTAAGAACAACAAGTTACTCACAAAAAATAACCTTATTCTTTTTGTAAAAGACAAGTTGCTCTTCTACAGATGCTAACTCTCTTTAATAAGTAGCTAAATTGAACTCAGATTTGTTAAACTCTATTCTTAAATCATCAAGTTGAGTTTTAAGAGTTCCAAAGCTTTTTAGATAAATTTTTGAACAAGTTTTGTCATTATGTACCTCAGAGTCTGAAAAATCCATAAGAGCCATGTTTGTAGGAACTTCATCATCTGCCATATAGCTTCAGTCAAAACCAGCTCCATCAATAGCCACCATGGCTTTGGAAGAAGTTTCTTCTACATTTATAGTCTTTCTAGAGCTGTCTCGATTCATGTTTCTGCTATCTTGGTTCCTAGATCCTCTACATTCCCTTGCAAAGTGTCCTATCTTATGGCAGTTGAAACACTCCACCTTGGACTTGTCATATCCAGTTGTTTCACTTCCATTGATAGTGATCTTTCTACCAGTTTTCTAGAAAAACCTTCTTGTCCTCATGCTCAGCAATGCTAACTGCCACTTCAAATCCATCTCTTCTATGTCATCTTTATGGATTTGTTCAAGGTCCTCATATACAAGTTAAGACCCGTTTGGTTGACTGGCCAAAAATTAAACAGTGACTTCACTTAAGTTAGTAGTACTAACTTGGGTACTAGTAATGCTAACTTGAGTGCTAGCAGGACTGACTTGAGTATTAGCAATACTAACTCCATAAGCAGTATTAACTTCATTAGTACTGCTAGGGGATGACACAAAAGCCATATTCTGAGAACTTGAGCTTAAGCTTGTAGTTCCTTTAACCTTTTGTTCAACAATCTTAAAATTATTGTAGAGATCATCAAAGCTCATTGTGTCTAGATCAGGTTTATTCCTCTAAACCACAACATGAGTATTCCACTCAGAAGGTAAACTTCTTAAAAATTTCAAATTTAGATCTTCTAGTGAAATATTTTCACCCAAGATAGCCAGCTGACTTACAATATTCTAAAGCCTATTAAAAATAAAGTCAAGAGACTCTGTGCTTGGAGCACTAAAGTTCTCATACATTTTCTTTAGAAGAGTCTTCTGAGTCTTCTTTGTGGCTTCATTACCACCAAATATTGTTTGTATAGCAGCAAACAAAGTCTTAGCATCCTTGTACTGATTAAATGTCATTAGATGTTCATTAGGAAGTGCCATCAGTAACATACTTCTTACCTTCACATCATTCTTCTTTTGAACATTTTCTTCAGTAGTTACAGGACCTGGTATTAATGAAGTTGAGGTACCATTAGTATTTGTTGTTGTTTGAGCTACTAGTTTAAATGAGTTTCCATTCTCTATGACATCCCATAGAGCATAGTCTTCTACTTGAAAGTATTGCCTAATCCTTAGCCTCCACATATCATATTCACCCTATTTGAGAATGGGCAGCTTTGCAGTAGTAGTGGTTTGTGCAGTTTCTAGATCTATCTCCTCCTTATAAGTAAAGAGTTCTTCTTATTAGTTTCTTCTATATCAAAGTTTCAGAACACAAGCTCTGATACCACTTGTTGATCCCAACATAAGATCGATTCCTTAGCTTGTAGAGGTCAAGTTACTTTGGATATATCCAAAACAACTATGGTAAAAACTTTGTGAATACTAAAGAGTATGCATAATCTACTCTTTAATACTCAGAAGAATATTGATGAAACAGTAAACTGTATGAACAATGATATCACTGAAAAGCTCCAATATTATTATTATCAATAATACGAGTACTCTGTGTAGTACTAGGGTTTACAACCTTGAAGCTATATAGAAAAAATGTATGAATGTGTATCAATAACCATAACTTAGGATCTCCTTTTATACACCAAGGAGTCCTTTACAAGATAACTACAAATCTTCTATAATTCTAAAAGATAACTGCAAATCTTCTAACTTAATAAGAGATACATATCTTTTACAAAAATATCTCATACTTACCCCGTAAACAATCTTTATAAAAAAATCTTCATCTTAATCCTTTCTCTTGTCTTTATCCTTCTGATAGTAGAAACTCTTCTAGCAATTGTAATCTTTTAGCATTTGTAACCAACAACATTAACTTTTATTCCAGCAGCACTAACTGTATACAAGCAGTAGTAACTACTTAGAATATTTTCTTCTTTCTTCATCAGCAGTAGTAATATATACTAGTAGTAGTAACTGACAGTACTAATTACTTAGCATATTCTTCACTAATCTCACTAACAGTACTAAGTTATGCTTAGCAGTAGTAACTCTAACCTTAGCAGTATTAACTCCAAGATCATCATGAAGCCTTTTGATCCCAACACTCATCTTCTAAAGCTTAAATTCGCTTGGATTGAGCACTGGAAGTTTTGCAGCAGCAACCACTTATGCAGATACTGACTCCATCTTTTCTTGAAACAAATAGATCTTGTATATATAATGGTTCTTCTTATTCAAAGTTTCTTAAACAAGCTTTGATACAACTTGTTGATCCCACTTGAATAGATCTTGCTTAGCTTGTAAAAGGCTTAGTTGTATTGAATAAATCCAAGATAACTATAGTAGAAACTTTGATTGAATATATCAAAGACTATGCGGAATCTAGTATATGATACTAAGAAGAATAAGTAATAAAATAGTAACAAACAAGATTGTATAATACCAAACTTTAAGCCTCAATATATTAATACGAACACTCTTGATAGTGTTAGGGTAATACAAAACCTTGAAGCTATATATGACTAAATAAGAAGAATGAGATATATGAAATACATGCCCTAGGGTCTCCTTTTATACACCAAGGAACCCTAATGGGCTTACAACGTATTTTTTACTCATACATATCTTTTCCTAAAATATCTCATACATATCTCTTTAGCAGTACTAAAACAGACTAACAGTACTAACTAAGTGTAACAGTATAAACGCTTCTAGCAGTAGTAACATTTTGTACTGGCAGTACTAATATTACACTAGCAGTAGTAATGACTTAGAACTTTTTCTTCAATCTTGAGCAGCAACAGTAACTCTAACCAGCAGTTGTAACTTAAACCAGTAGTAGTAACAGTTAAGAATCCTTTTATTCCTAACAAGTGTTCCAGTCAAGAAAGATCCAAGATTATTGCAAGGCTAAAGACCATGATATCAAGTTAAAGTCATAAGATATCAAGACAAAGATCAAAGATCCATGATCACAAGCATGCAGAAGAATCATCAAAAAAATTCCCAAGAACACAAGGCTCGAAGCTTCAAGACGTCAAAAGAAGTGAAGCCATAAGTGCAATAACCACCCCTTAGGGAGAGATTATTAGCCTCATTTTTAGTAAAGTGATGGTCATTATTATTCTTTATCCTTGTATAGAATTAATATAGTTTAAGGGAATTAATCTAAGCTAATTGGGCCTAGGTATTGGGCTTGAGCCCATGTGTTTTGATACTTTCGGCTATATAAAGGCCCATGAAGGCTCACACGAAAACCGTAAAAGGCCATGCCTCATTTAAGTATAAATACAACTTCCTAGCATGTTTGAAAGGGTGTTGCTTCTCATTTTCTCATAATAGAAGTCACCAGTTTTCTTTCTTTTATTTCTCTCTCTAAACCCTTTTTCTCTCTCTAAGATTTTGCTTTGTTTCATGTGTATTTGATGTGATATGATAGCCTAACATATAACATAAACCTGTACATGTGTTTATAGCAATTTAGATCTAAAAAAAGTAGTACTTTAAAAGAAAAAGAAATTAAAGCCTTTTAGATCTAAAAGTGTAACCTTTGCCCCTTTGTGTTCTTAATATTTTGTTTTTGGTCCTTTGACTATTTGACTTTTGTTAGTTTATTTAGACAATGTACCGTGTTGACGGTGGTGATTTTATAAGAATTGTGGTAATTTATGGTTATTTGTAAATAATTGTCCTTCTTAAATGTTATTTATATTCTAGGTAGTTTGACCCGTGAATTTTGAAAAATGCTAAAAAAACGAGTCTCGACACGTTCGTTAATGTCTAAATGAGATTTGAAGGGTTTAAAGTGTAAATATGTCGTGCAAATACTCTAGGTTAATAGAAAAGTATTTTTAAGGTGAATAAAAAAGCTAATTAACTTTGGGGAAAATTTTACGACCAAGTTTTATGAGTATTTAAGTGATCCCGATAAGAAAAGAAAGACCCGAGACCCCTTTGGATACTATAGCCGGTCATGGAATGCTTAAGGGGACAAGGAGGCTTAATTTTAGCTAATACGTCTCAAGGATGTACACATATATGCTTTCCACTAGAACCTTTTCTCATAATCCTTTCTCATTTTTAAAAAAAATAAAACACACACAAGTGTGTGTGTGCTCTATGCGTCCTACCTAAGCAAGAAACAAACACCCATAAATTTTCCAACTTTAATCAAGAACGAGATATTACGGGTTGATACGAATATATGGGTATTCATTTAAAAAATGTTTGGATTGTTCGGTTCGTGTCGAAATCTACATTTTTGAAGATGTCCTTGTAAGTTTTCAAATTTAAATTTCGTTTATCCTTTTGGGTTTATATTAATGCATAGATGTTAGTTGTACAAGTTGATCGTTGTGAAAATCAATTTTTGTAAACGAAACGGATAAAAAGGGGGTGTTTGGTTCGTAAGACATAAAAAGGAAAATAAAGTTTTGTAGTTTTGATATTGTGGTCGTGATGGTTGAATAATATATCTTGCTAGATAGCTTATTTTTGATAATAGCTTGTATAGCTTATTTTGGGCTTATTTTAAAGCCATTTCGTGGCTTATTTTGGGCTTAAATGCCATGTCATTTGTCAAAGTCACAAGGGAGGTGATTTTGATTATTTTCGTGTTATGGCGTTTGTTAGTGGACTATTTTTAAGGTTTATGGTTGTAACCAATTACGATATGTAGCTTATTAGCTTATTGTTAAGCTTAATATATGTATTGTGGAGCTTATGGGCTCACGGTCTGTTAGCCTTAATTTTATGTAAGTCAAACAAGAATGTTATCAGTCTTATTAGTCTTGTTAAGTAATCAGCAAGTTAGGTTAAATGGGCTTGGATTGTAATCTAATATTTTCCATGTTTCGGGCTCAAAGCCCAAGATAAGCCAAGGCCGGCCCAAGTTAGAAAGCCCACATGCCACTTATGGCTCAAGGGTATAAATAGGACCCTCTCCACACATGGAGAGGGAGTTGGTTACCATTTCTTACACTTTTGTGTGTGTGTGTAATCTTCTACTCTCTACTTTCACTCTTTAATAAATCTTCCATTTTTCTTTTCTCTTTTTCTAACTTATTGCTTTTTGGTATGGATTATTGTTGTGAAATGGGTTAAGTTTATGGGATAATATTTGGTATCAGAGCCACGAGGTGGGTTCATGATTAGTTCGTGATTTATTTTTTGTTCTTGTTTGCTTTAACTCGTCATTTATCAAACCAAAACTTTCTTCATATTTTGTTGTCGTTTTCAAAGCTACTTTGTACACTAAAAGATCATTTACCTAGGTAAACTTGATCTAGTATCTTTAGGATATAGGTGTATAAGCTTTGAAACAAGAAAAATATCTCTTTTTACAACTTTTACTTTCGAAAAACCATATAAAGTACAAACCTTGATTTCAAAATTTTTGGCTTAAAAACCATAAAGTTTGCATTTTTAAGGTACCTATAGGTTTAGGAATACTAGTTATACAAGAAATTTTAGGAAAAAATAATCAAAAAGGTGTCTTTTGTGTTTTAAAGATTTTGAGTTTCGTCCTAGTGTTACCCAAATTCGCAGTTTGTTGTGTTACCCGAATTCGCAGTTTGTAGTGTTACCCGAATTCGCAGTTTGTAGTGTTACCCGAATTCGCAGTTTGTAGTGTTACCCGAATTCGTAGTTTGTAGTGTTACCCGAATTCGCAGTTTTAGTTGTACCCGAATTCGCAGTTTTAGTTGTACCCAAATTCACAGTTTTAGTTGTACCCAAATTCGTAGTTTTTCAGTGTTAACCTAATTAGCAGTTTTTGCGAACCGAATTTGAAACTTCAATTGGATTAAAGTTAAATTTCATGGCTTCTTCTTGATTTTTTAAAATCCCGCAAAAGATACGATTCTTTTTCTTGGTTTTAATCAAAGATACGTAAAATCCCGTGAACGTTAATTGATTTCAATCCATAACAATAATCACTTTACCTACTTAAGATCTGATATCCATTCACAACATCAAAATGTCAAATACCAATACCAATTTGCAAACTCAAATATCAAGTGTTCTTCATAATGACACAGTTTCTTCATGTTCAACTTCAAAAGTTCAAGAGAAGACACAACTTTCAAGAATTAGATGCATGAATAGTCTTAGAGAAGTCAAGTCACAATTCAAGTTTCTCTCATAAACTTTACAAGATTTTGGTACCATGTCTATCTTTAAGAGAACATTCTCTTAAGACTTGGATTTACTAGAACAACATCTTACCAAAGAAATAATTTATCAGACTTATTGCAAGACTATTTTGACAAAACTCAGAACAACGTTTGAAAATGCTTTCAATTTAGAATTCAAAGTGCGTATGCAGAAATATACAAGATTTGATGCTCAATCCTTTAAAGATGCAATGATCTATAACATGGATTCCATTGGGAAATACATGCTTGATATTATTCTTCATCAACAACGGACTCAGGAATTGTTGAAACAAAAGAAGTTGATGCAAACACAAGAAGATCATTCAAGTCCAATCTAAGCATTGAATATTGATTCTTTGAAAGTTGATTTAGTTGTCACACAAAACACTTGTTCTGAGAAAGAAGACACTACTTCAGAGACTGCATCCAACAAATCAGTAAAAGAAAGCATCTTGGATTCTGCAACAAAAGATGTACATGCAATCAAATACAAGATGTCAAAAGCAAAAGAAAGATGCATGGAATATTTTCAATCTCTTCATTCACACTTTCAAGTTCTTTCTAAAAAAGACTTAAAAGACACTCACATCGAACATGGATATCAAAAAGGCATTCAATGTCACTATATTTGGTCAAGATTAATGATTCTTTCACAAGTATAATGACTCCTCAACATATATCAACTACAAAAGTAACTTGATAAGATGAATTTCAAGAAGATGGATCCATGGCAACCTTTTGGGTGGGTAATAAACAAGTTTTAGAAGTAGGTTCATCGATTCCAGTTTACTTTGGATTTAACTGGTCAAATGCATAACATGTACTTGTTAAATTTCTCTGGAAGCTGTGGTTAAACACTTCAGAGATACACTACTCCTAACAATGGGTTAATGTCAAGAAGTACGTTGCTAAAAGAAACGTCATTCAAAGAAGTATGATAGATGTTTTTAAGGGTGATTTTAAAAGACAGTTGCTAAGCAAGAGGAGTAAGATTAATACAGGTAACAGCAAGTAGTGTTGATTTGGTTGCACAATAAGCATTAGGCAGACCTTAACAGTGCAAGTTGAAAGCAACCGATAAGGGAATGATAAAGATACGATGTTGCAAATATCAAACCCCATTAATATGACGTATTGAAGACAATGGCTGAGGTTACAATTTGACTGTCTGAATGTAATATCTTTGCTACTTGGGAAAACAGCATTAATGAGCAACCTAAAATCATTTATGAAGGTTGGGTTGACCAGTATCATGAACAATGGTCGTTTTAAAGTCCTATGGCTTGATTTATCACATTGATAACCAGAAACTGACAATAAAAACAATCACTCGAGTCTAAAATATTTTACTCACAAAGAATTTGCCCAATTTCAAAAAGACTTTTCAAGTATGGTAAGCACATTGTATTTGCTCTGAACTTAACATATCAAAATCAAGCTTTAAAATCTGGCGCGTACATTGGTCAAAATTTTTGAAATGGAAACAAATAATAAAGGCCAAGATTAAAAAGGAAAATTTATGTACATGAAACAATAAACATCGAATTAGGAAAATAGTGTGGCTAAATTAACCGTTAATGTAATGAGACTTTGAAAAAGCATTACAAAGATTTGTATGATTCTATTAAAATAACGAGATTTAAGACTATAAAACAGACAACTTATTTGCTTGCAAATAATGCTGATTTAAAAGCTCATATTCAGGAAAGGTTTTTGCAATTGCTGCTTTAAAAAATGACTTAAGGAAGTTAAAAGGAAATAGTATAGATACTAAGTTTGCTAAAACATCAGTCTTGGAGAAATCAGTTTTACAATCACTAAGAAACCAATCAGTTGTAGACAACCGAATGCGTTTAAATCTAAAAGGCCTCAAATGTCAAAACCACGATTTGACTCCCAAGTTGATGTGAATAACAGTTTGTCAAGACCAGTAACTCAACACTGTTTACCTAAAAGAAGTGAATCCATTTTTGCAAAACATGATCATATGATTGCATCTAGCGAATCTAGGAATAGTTCTAAGAACATGCTAAGATATAGTTCAAATGACATGGTTCATAATCACTATCTAGATGAAGCTAGGAAAAAGACACAAGAAAGAGATAGGAACTCAAAAACTAGTGTGATGCCTTCTACTAGATTTCAAAGCACTCCTGATGGTAGCAAACCAAAACCTAGGAGTAATAATCAAACATCTAGGAGTTTGCCTGTATCTAAGAGTAGTCGCATTACGATAACGGCTGTACCTAAAGCAGATCACTTTAAGAGTTCTACTTCTTTCTCAGATTCAAAATATTTCTTCTATTCTACATGTCATAAATGCGTCTTTAATGCAAATCATGATGCCTGTATAACAAAAATCCTAAAGGAAGTGAATTCACGTGCTAAGAGTCAATCCCATAAGACCATAAACAGTAACAAACTCGTATAACAGAAGAGTCATACTCAGAAACCTTGTAGGAAGATCTTTACAGGACATAGATTTTCTTCCAATAAGACTTCCATTGTGTATGAGAAAACATCTCCTAGATCTGATCTTAGGTGGAAACCCACGGGTAGAATTTTCAAATCTGTTTGTCTTAGGTGGATTCCTACAGGGAGGTTATTCGACTCTTGTACAAGCAAGGATGACAGTGAACCCACACATGGTTCAAATGTAGGTATCTCTAATATGCATGAAAGCAACCAAACTCTGGATTTAAGTGCAGGTACATCAATCAATTTTCTAAAGGAACAAAGATTTGATTTAAGTGCAGGTACATCTAACAATGTCAAGCTAGATAATCTCAGAGTGTGGTTGCTGAAAAAGCTGATATCTCAAAAACCAGTGTTACAGCGGATTCACAAATGATGAAAAAGAATGACGTTTAAACACAACGGTTCAAGCATCGCTCCACAATGTCAACAGAAGTTCCTACATCAAATATGATAGTCATGAAGTTAATGCCAGAGTTGGAAACTAGATTCGGTCCTTTGTTCGATGAATATCTCAATGGAGAAAATCAAGTTGTTTTAAAGTCTTTCGCTGTTACTACTGCTGATGCATCCGATAAACGTCGACAACAACCTGATTCAACTTCATCTACTTCAACTCTAGCAACATCTGTCACTGCTGATGGAAACTTCGACTTGTAAATATTTTTATTTTTCTCTTTATTTTGATTTATAAATATTTTTGAAAAAGAAAATACAAAAATATAAAACCAACAAAAAGAAATAGAAAAATATAAAATCTAGAAAAAAAATTAAATCAAAAAAATTTCAAAAATACCAAAAAGAATCTTCTCGACATGTCTCTTGGAATCGATAACATTTACGTACCTAGAAATGTTGATTAACATCGACACGGGCATGTAAATGAAGTTCGTCTAAGAGTTTTAAACATTTTTAAAACATGTCATTTCTACATTTTTCTTTATGACTTATGTACACATCAGTGCATAACTCGGACCCGAATGAAAAAGGGAAGTGTACTCTTCAGTGCGCTTACTCTTTAAATAGAAGAGAAGTCTTCTATAATGGTTTTTATAAATCGTTGAACACAATTTTTCAAAAAGGACTTTTCAATGTCAAATTGTCTACAATATAACTTGTGGTATTTTTCAATAAAAAGTAGTATTCGTTAAAATTGTGTGTTCAACACTCTCTTCCTCGAATAAGTTTTACAAAAATGTGGTACTATAAATTTCATTTTAAGTAGATCATTTTCTGAGGGGGAGCTTTTGAAACAAAATCCTTTAATGTGTTGGGTACATCTCATAACTGTCAATTTTATGTATCCAGACACATTTCATGAAATTAAAATGTAGAACTTATAATGTCAATAATATCGTGGTATAATTTTTCTCCCCATGGAATTTTTCATATCAAAATTTTAATCAATTGGTATTTCAAATACTAAGTGTTTTATTATTTAAAATAAGGGGAGAAAATATGATTAAAATATAATATAAAAAAATGTGATCTTTAAGTCTCTAAGTGCAACTCTTTCCCTCATGTGCTAAACAATTTTTCTTGAATCTCGAAAAGCACATGTGTAGGGGGAGTATTTGAAATAACAATGTCAAAAATGGTGTTTTTGGTTCGATCTCCGATACCAACAACCTATTATTCACGAAGATTATGAAGACATAAGGTGGTTAGGTTAGGGATAAGTCTACTCGATCCAACCAAAACTGGAAGGATATACCCAAGGGACACTCCCTTAGTTAGACTAGCAAGTCATTAGGTATGACTTGGAGAAGAATGTCCGACTATGATTGAGCTAACTCAGAGAACAATCACCAACACGGTCTGTATGTTGCTGACGTCTTGGTATGCATTGAGGGGTGAAGAATGATAAAAGAATTGTTATGGATAAAGGTGAAAAACATGCTTTCCTCCAAACAACTTAGGCTTAATAAACGGTGGTAATACATAATCCATCAAAATCACAAAGATGATTGTTGATATTGAAGAAAGTCGTCATGGACCTAGTGATGCAATGCACAACCCTTCCCAGCCATTTAGGTTTCTCTCGAAAGAAACATGTCTCATTTGTCATAGAGATACACACGTTATCTATTGACATCTCACTCCAAGATTGTTAATATTGAAAAGGTGGCAGTTTGCTCCAGCCTTCGATTACTAAAAACAAAGTGCATAAATTGAGTAGAGCCAAAAGAGATCAAATTATAAATCTTATTAGGACACAATGTTAAAAATACACTTGTTGAACACAATAAAGTTTACAAGTTATAACAAAGAGTCCTACGTATTATCCTTGAGATCTTGCCAGAACATCCGAGTGATACTTAAGTATTCACAGTGAAGATGGAAATCCTGCTTGAGCCAACATCAAATAAGCTCTTGGTAGGTAACTTGCAAGATTATATATGAATCGAACTTGTGTCAACTGGAAAGAAATGATGGTGTAATTCTATGTAAATCAAACTTGTTCCAGTAAAATGGATTGATGACTTAATCAGAAAGATAGTAAATATCTGATTCACTCTTACTGTGTTGTTTGCTTTGAGATGCTCCGGTAACGAGAACGGCTAGTACAACTACGAAACCCTGTCAAGAAGATTCATATGAATTCTATATGATCACAAGCAGTATTTATAATGATTAACGGGGAACCGTGGTTATTGCAACCGTATTTGACAAAGTGACAAAGACACTTTCGTCCATATCTGTTGTTTTTAATAACCTTTTAAATGTAGATTCAAAAACGTATGTGGAGATGCAAATCATGTACCAGAGGAATCTAACAAGAAAAACGTCAGAGGATTCATTAACACCATTACTCTTATACTCAGGCTTTTCTTGGCTTTCAAAGTCAATCATCTTCAACATCAAGATTTATCAAGAATTCTGCTTGATTGTGTGTGATATAAACTTCCTCAAAGTATCTTTTTTCTCATTCAAAGATCAAATAATCATGAATCAAGAACCATATTTTAGGAAGATTGTTAGCCTTATGTTCATATAAGTCTAACAAGAATGCAATAAGTATGAGTATGTCGGTCAAGAGCACAAGTTGATCAAGAAAGTTAAATCAAGATGATTCAAATCGAGGAGATGATGCAAGATAAAGATCTCAAGAACTCAAAGACAAAAGATAAAGGCTCAAGATCAAGATCACAAAAACATGAAGGAACAAAGCTATTACAAATAAGCAAAGACTAAGACCAAGATAAACAAGGCAAAGCATAAACGTTAAAGGTCATATCTTCAACATCGGGGGAGACAATGATAAAACAAGGCAACCTCCTACAAGAATGTTATCAGTCGTACAAGAATGTTAACATAGAAGATCAAGTCCTTCACTTAAAGAAGACCTCAACAGCGGAGGAGTTTGAAGAAAGAGACCTCAACATTGGGGGAGATTGTTAGCCTTAAATTTATTAAGTCAAACAAGAATGTTATCGGTCTTATTAGTCTTGTTAAGTAATAGGCTAGTCGGGTTAAATGGGCTTGTATTGTAATTTAATATTTTCTATGTTTCAGGCTCAAAGCCGAAGATAAGCCAAGCCTGACCCAAGTTAGAAAGCCCACATGCCACTTATGGCTCAAGGGTATAAATAGGACCCTCTTCACACATGGAGAGGGTGTTGGTTACCATTATCTTAACTTGTTGTATGTGTTGTGTGTAATCTTCCACTCTCTACATTCTCTCTCTAATAAATCTTCCATTTTTCTTTTCTCTTTCTAACTTATTGCTTTTTGGTATGGCTTATTGTTGTGAAATAGGTTAAGTTTATGGGATAACATGGCCAATAAGCCCATTTAAGCCGTGGCTTATTGGGAGGGCTTATTGTGGTCCGGATTATTTTCTACTTATGAGTATGAGCTTATGTATGTTGTTGGGCCTTGGTTTTGGGCTTAGAACGTATTATGGATATGTAAAAAGTATAATGGACCCTTATTGGACCTTAAAGCCCAATAAGCGATATTTAGTCTTTACAAGAGTTTTGACGGACTTTTTGAAAGTGAAATGTATTTACGAATTGGTATTAAACGACATTTTGGGGAAAAACGTTTTAGTAAACGTTAAAGATCGAGGTTTTGGAATTTTGTCGAAAAAGTGTCGAAAGTTTGAAAAGTGTTTGAAATAAAGGTTAAAAACCTTGGAAAACGTTGCATGAACGTACGGGTCATGTCGAAATTTTGTAAAAACTTTATACTTAGAAATTTCACCTAAAACATGATTTTTTTATTTTAAAGAATAAAATATTATTTAATTATTTTATTTATTTAATAAATTCACTAAAAGACAAAAAATATATTTTTTATCGAAACTTCTCAAATATGTATTATGAGTAAAGGTTCCATTTTCAACCTTATTGTAATTATTTTCACGGTGACTAAGGTTACCGAATAGACTTATCGAGATATATTTATAGTTATAAATTATAAATATTTACGTATATTACTTATCTATTTTCTTTAAATAGTATAAATATTGATTATTGAGCGATGTGATTGATATGATTGTTGGGATATGTCGTCAACCATCACACCACTAAATTGTTATGGGTAATTGTACAACGCGTCTAAACTCTATGCATCAAACGTGAAGACTGTTTTGGAAATGAATGGATAAAATGGGACATTAACTGGACTAGGTCGTGTGCGGGTGTTGTTGCATTTGCTTGTGTGATTAAGATTTGGTTGCTAAAGACTTGCTTAAGGTGAGTTCTTGAAGCACCATTTTTCTACTGTTTTTCCTTTGGGGGAAAATGAGACTCAAATGTGTTTGAACTGTTTTGAATTGAACTGTGCGAAATATGGTTTTGTTTTTGGGACAAGTTATGTGTTTATGACTGCAATATGAATATTATGTGTTGCATGATTGTTTGGATCGGAGGGGTACACCTACCCAGTATTTGTATGATTGTTTGGATCGGATGGCTATGCCTACCCAATATTTGTGTGATTATTGGAGCGGATGGATACGCCTACCCTAGTTTATGTGTGGTCTTACCCTAATTTAGTACTCCAGGTGGTAGGCCCTTTAGGTGTGTAAGTGACATATGGTATTTGACTAGCGGGATTGCTAGGTTGTGTTACATGATTAGCGGGGATGCTGAGTTATGGGTTGCTTGCATATATTCACTATCATATAGCACTGTTGTCTACTGTTTGAAATATTGGCACAACTTTTGTGTTTAAGGTCAAACCTATGAGCTCACCAACATTATTGTTGACGTTTTTGGGTATCATTTTCAGGTGAAGTGAAAGAGTAATAAGTTGGTGATTTATGATAGAAGACTTAGAAGTATCTCGAGTAGATTTTCATGTAAAGTCTTGCTTGTTTATTTTAGTTGGTTTTAGTATTTGGAAGAGTTTGGTTTAAGTTCGGATTTAGTCCCCTGTGTGGGCATTTGAAATACGTATGAGATTTCAGGAATTGGTTATGATTTGGGACATCACTCGAGGTTATTCGAGGTGGATGGTCTTCATAACACTTGAAGTTTATGCATTATAGTTTTCTCTATTTTGTATCTTATGTTATGATTGATCATTATGTTGCATTCTTGAGTTTTCGCCATTGTTGAGGTGTGACAAAAAGAATTTCAACAAACCTCTACACATGTTTTTAAGTGGTTTACCCCAAGGGATGTGATTCACGTGTACATTGTACATGCGTTTTTAGATTTACAAATAAGTTCCAACGAAACTTGTAAGCTATGAGTTTTAATGATTCACCCCTAGTTGCAATCTTAAAAAGTCAATTATTAGGTCAAATGGCGTGTTCCTGGCTTACGGTTGGTTGTTAATGTTTGTTAGTGGTAAGTCTGCGTTGAGATATGGCGTAAAGAGGATGATTTTTGGTTTTCAAAGTTAGTGTATTGATGTTGTGTGATGAAAAGAAGAGGAAGATATATTTGGTTTTTGTTTTGATTCACTAGCTAGCCCCTTCAAATTGATAATTGAAATCCTGTGTCAAGTAATCTAAGGGTCAAGATATTAATCCTTTACAAACGTAAAAATTTTTATAATTGTAATAAGTTGGATACGTAATTTTAATGAAAAAAATGTTAGACTAATGAAAAGAAATGCTAGACATAATATATAATGTCTTGACTAATTTTTTATCTTATTATTTTGTTTTTTGTTTATCTTATATTATGTGTAAAATTTATTTTATAACATAATACATATTTTACTATTATTTTTTCTACATGCATACAAGACGAAACCCATTCGTTACCCGTAGTAAATAATATTGATACCTCATTTATAAAATTTAAGTTAAACCTACATTTCCTTATTATTTTGTGGATCATTTATACTACCTAAATACATCTAACCTTATTCATAATTTTAAGTATAAAACCTTTTGATATTCTTAACAAAACGCATAGAAAGTACACATATAGTAATGAGGAACATATGTAAGCATATAAAACACAAAAAGAAAATATTTATGTGAGAAATCTGTAGGTAAATACCTATAGATTTCCTACTTAACTATCATAAAGTTAGGTAAACCGCGGGAAAGTACCCACAGATTTCCTGTAAACATAATTGTTATTATGTTTTTGTCGCCTTTACACATTCACGAGTATACTCATTCTTAAATATTGATGAACATAGGTATAGTAAAGTTTGGCGTCAACTTTTAATGCGCATATATAGCCATTCATACGTATAAAATGGTTCATAATTTCATATAGCACATGTTATACCCTCCATAGGTTTTGTCGACCCACCTATGGGTCGGGTAAGGATCTTGGTTAAATTTTAATGATTCCATCACATCGATAACTCAAATATAAGTATAATGAAGGTTAAAACACAACTTACCTTATGTGTATATAAACATTCATATGTAGACAATGGCCTTTTCATATATACGTTTTACATATATATACATGAATCTATGGTGCACCCACAAATAGCTATATTAACAAGAAAACAAGTGTAATACAGAACAACAAATGCATAGAAGGACACATATAGTAATGTGGAAATGTGCAAGCATATAGAATCACAAAAAATATTTATGTGAGAAATCCATGGGTAAATACCCACAAATTTCCTACTGAATTATCATATATGTGGGTAAACCATGGGAAACTACCCACAGATTTCCCACAAATATACTCATTCTTAAACATAGAGGTATAAAAGTACAATAAAGTTTCACATCAACTTATAATGCGCGTATATGGCCATTCATACATATAAAATTTCATAATTTTATATAGCACATGTTAAACCCTTAATAGGTTTGGCCGACCCACCTAGGGGTCATGTAATGGGCTTGGTTAACTTTTAGCCATTCTATCATATGATTAACTTAAATATGCAAGTACAATCAAGGTTAAAACACAACTTCCGTTATGTGTATATAAATGTTCCTATGTAGGTAATAGCATTTTCACATATACGTTTTACATATCTACACATGAACTTGTGATACATACAAATTGTTATAATAACAAGCAAACACATGTAACATGGAACTACAAACACATATTAAGACACAAATAGTAATGTGGAAATGTGTAAGCATATAAAATCACAAAAATAAATATTTATGTGAGAAATCTATGGGTAAATACCCACAAATTTATTCCTAAATTATCACATAGGTGGGTAGACAGTGGGAATGTTACAACAACCCAAGAATTTTCATCAAATGCAAAACCTATTTTACTATGATCACAATTATACGGGGAAAATTTTCGCTTTATTACATTACTTGCATTGTCAATATCTCAGTATACAAAGTAACTTGCATAACTAAAGTAGATAAACTCACGCAACCTATCTATGGCAATCATGTCTTCACATATGTCAAGAAAACATCATAACATGTCAAGTCAATATCATCATATCCTTTTTACAAATTACATTATTTCTATAATGTACCATTCGCAACGTTATATCAAAACGGGCTTTAAACCGTTATCGTATACCTCTAAACCCTAAATTCTATGAACATTAATATCTAAAGTTAATGTACAAGCTACTAAAGCATATGTATAAGTAATATAACATCTCATTTGAAATATAAACTCCCTCCAAGTCAAATACAAGTTTTCAAAACACAATGTACAAGTCATTAAGCATGACATCTAAAATAGCCATTTTACCTCCGTTTTCATTCTATTTTCTTCACCATCATTTGTGTACAAGGGGAAACTTGCTTTCCCCCATACTTAGGATAAGCACACTACTTCAAATAAACTTAGAAGTTTGCAACCTTCGCCCTTCATTTAAACAGCAATACCAACATTTACGTTCTTCAATTCGTACAGATAAAATTTCAGATAATTTTATCAGAAATCTTTTTGAAAAAAATTATTGTTTACTTATATTTATATTTATATCACCTCTTAATCAGTAAAATGTTTATAACACGCCAACGTGTTCCTACTGCGGTCTCATAAAGATTTCAAGCACAAGTTCCAGAATTAACAAATCACTGGCACAATCATATAATTTTAAATCGATACCAATGCTCCAGAAAAGGCAAAAAAACTACACATACACAGCCGTAACGACGGATGAGATATTTGCAATTGCTCACTCCTTAACTCGAGAAAGCTAAAGATAAAATCATCTTAGTTATCAAAGATGGATACCTGAATTCTTAAAATCTAATCCTCATAATTTTTCTGGGTGGTATAAATATGCTAGTAATGTTATCAATCCAGAGTCAGATTGCTTATATGTGATCAATAAAGTGTTATTTTCAAAAAGATTTTCTTTTAACTTTTTTTTATAACTTAAACTTTAACTTTTCCGGTTTATCTCCCCCCTCATACTTAATATGAGCATTTTCCTCAATGTAAAAATATTATAGAGAAAGATAAAATGGGAAAGTGAAATAATACTTTTCAATTGTGATTGATATTCTGAATCTTTGGTTCACGTCATTTCGTCTTGCGTACTTCTTTTTTTCTTTTTCTTGTTACAAATATAAACATTGTATAGCACACAAATAATAATAATAATCCTTATTTATTATTAATAGAAAGTATGATAATATTGTTTTAATGCCAACAGATGCATTTTAGACACCATAATAATAATAATAATAATAATAATAATGTTTTAAGAATTGTTTTTAAAACATAAGTGACCCAAAACATGCGGTCACAAAACCAACTCGTTTCGTCTCGACACTACTCATTATCATCCTGCTGTTGCTGATACTGTGGTGGATACTATGGTGGCGGAGGTAGGTACTGCTGATAGTACTGGTCAAACTACAGCTGAGCATAACCAAGTGGGTTGTAGGATCCCTGTAGTGGAACACTATAGACCCTAGCCATATGCTCAAACACTCCCTAGTACCTATCCTAGTGATATGGCTGCCTATACTCCATCCGCTCTATCGCCTCTTGGCATATCTCCATCCTACTCATCCTATCATACAAATCCTGCATAGATGCTCTCGGAGGTCTAGGAATACCAACTCTAGGTACACCCGGCTATGGATCTTTAGGAACAAGCTTACCCTCAGAGTCAATCAAATCTCTAAGTGTAATCGTATCCAGATCTCTATAATAAATTAGAGCACTCAAACTCCTTACCACATCCTCTGTCAACACCCTGCATTTCCTAGCAATCTTTGAGATAAACTGTCCACATCAAATTTGACTTTCTTTTTGAGTTCCAACGCCTTTCCTCTTCATCCATCTTGCAATCACCCAAGCTACATTCACATACCCATTTTGGTGTCTAGCATCAAACATAGTTAAGAGCCACAAATCATTCTTCTAAACCTTGTCATGCCTAGTCATCCTTTGACACAAACCATAAGTGATCATTTTGTGGATCACCCTCAAAATTAGGTTCCTGATAGTAGAAGTATGACTCCTAGATAAACTAAGGTTTTCCTCTCGACTAATGCTTAACCAATAATCCTGAGTGTTAAAATGCTTATCACTACACAAACCTCCTTCAAAAGTAAACATTAAAACCTTCATCCTCAAGCTCAACCGCTTGATATAGTCCCAACCTTTAAGCAAATTCCAACAAGGACAAACTGTGAGCACGTCCACCAAGTCTAAACTTGATGATCTTCTTGGTTTGCAATTCATAAGTCAGCACAAACTTCGTCAAATTCATAAGTCGAATAAAACTCGTGGCAAAGCTCCGCATAAATTGGTTCATTGATATTAAAAGCTCTAATCCAAGCCACATAAGTAAATATCTCTTCATCTGATCCAGCTTCACGTAACCTAATTCTTAACATGTCATCAATTTCTCCATCATAACCCATTCTATTTAGCACATCCCAGTTCACGACACAAGGCGAATAAATGTGTCTAGGAAGCAAATGGGCCAATCTAGTGTTGTACCTAGACTTTTCATCTCTATTACATCCTTCCTATAGCAAGAAATCATGGTGAACTTTTGGAAGCAATATTTCTTCCACGGTTTCATGTTGTCTTGGGAGTCTGGATCTTGATGATCCGGCCTCATCATCGTGTGTTCCCAAAGTCTACACATAAAAAACAATCAACAATAAAGTGTATGGTTATGTTAGAAATGATTTGGTATAAATGGTCATGGTTTTGATGGTTTTTGAAACATTCTGTT